>ML384023.1:0-18963 GCA_005239525.1 Nicotiana knightiana
GGGGGGAGGGGGGGGGGAAGCTCGACGTCCTTCATTGTATTGTTTTTAAAGAAGCATCTTTCTGGTTTGGTTACTGTTTTTTTTTCACATACATCAGATATAAATGGTCATACAGAGTCTTCATAACTTTTCCAATGAACTGTCTCTTCAAGCTTATGAAATTTGCATCTCTAATGATGAACTGAAGACTGAATATAGGTCTGTCACCACTTGCAGTTATTTCATAATCTTGGTGAAGGGAATGATAAAAGGAAACTGATATATTTCATTCATCAGTAGGAGCTGCTGGGTTTTCAGACGAATAGAAAGAAAAAGCTAATGAAAGCCGTTGAATACTCGTCTGTTTAGATTTAATTTACTAGAACTGCACTATATTGCGCCAAAGTATGTTTACTGATGAATATTACATTCGATTTTTGAGTCAAAACACATGCAAGGTGAATGTGTCACGAGGTGTATCCATCATGGTCTCTTTTAACTCCTGCTGGTGTCTATTAAAGACTCAACTTTTGTTCTCTACTTCTTTACATTATTTATGAAGGAAAATGGACAAAATCATGCGGATGGTGGAAAAGCGCATCACAATTGGATAGTCTCACTTTTCGAATCTCAATGGAGTAGCATTCAAATGGTTGTGCTGAGGGAAATACTTCTATCAGCTGTTCGTGGTGGAGATCCTCTTACTGCATGGAGTGCAGCAGCACGTCTTCTTAGGTCCTATTATCCTCTTATTACACCTGCTGGGCAAAATGGTCTTGCAAGTGCTCTTTCAAATGCATCAGAGAGACTTCCTTCAGGAACTCGCTGTGCTGATCCGGCCTTACCTTTTATAAGGTATTGCTTGTGAAATTTAATTAAGCTTCTGATGTAATAGAGATTCTAATATTCTTCAGTGTTTTGAATAGTCCTCTTATAAACAAGCAAATATTTCAGCTCATATGTTCTTACTCTCATCTTCCCTCAAAGCTGGCCAATCTTCTTTTTCTCATTTATTGGGGAAGGGATCAGTGTTTTAGAAGGCGTGGGCGTATGTGGGCGAGGCGTTTTACATATGCCTCAGCGAGGCGTAAGCCCCATAGACATTTAATTTTTAATATTTTATATAATAATATTATTACAGTAAATATTATAAACAGGTAAAATTGCATAAAAATCGAAGAAAACTATAAATATGTGAAAAATATATATATAGATGTGCTCCATCCCCACAAAAAACTAGTCAAAACAATCTACTATACGCTACTTAGAAGCACAACTAACTTGAGTCTAAAAGAATAAAGTTTTTTTACATGGAGAACAAAAAGGATGATTGACTTGTAATTTGAACTTTGAACTTGCTGCTACGAAGGAGAATGGAGTTCTCTTTGTATTGGTAAAAAACAAATTGAATATTCGTTGCTTTTGGGAGATATTAGCGGACTAGCGGACAAGATAAAGAATTGGGAAAGACCATGAAATTAATAAAAAAGGTCTTGACTTTAAATTTAATACATTTTAGTTCCTTTTTAAAACTTTTGAGTAATTACGAAGCTGACTTTTGAGAATTTGGGTATTATATGGACTTATTCAACAAATTTTGTTTTAGTTTGAAAAAGTCTCTGGGGTTTATGCATCTCTAAAAACCGTGCCCCGAACGCCCGGGCGTACGCCCCGAATTGCTGGGCGTACGCCACTTGAGAATTCGGTCCACACCATCGCCTCGGGGTGTTTTTCGTGCGCCTCGCCCCAGGGCTTGCCCCGAAAACACCTTTTAAAACACTGGGAGGGATATAGGTAGATGGTATCTTATGCTCTAACATCTATTTGCCAGTTAGTACATTGAACTGTGTAGTTCCAAATATTTACATGGAAAACCATGTAAATCACCTTGTTTTGCGCTAATTTCATAGATATAAGATGTTACATCTTAAAAGTTCATTCTACCATTTTTACCTGCGGCTGGAAGATTGTGGTTGTGAGAATGCACGGGAGAAAAATCTATTATTATTAACAATGATATAAATGAGCCCTATATATATTATATATTCCACTGTTACTACATATGAGACTAGGACATATTCTACTCCTACTACATATAACTATCTAACACTCCCCCTCAAGCCGGTGCATGCAAATCATATGTACCGAGCTTGTTACATATGTAACTAATACGAGTACCAGTGAGGGACTTGGTAAATATATCTGCAAGCTGATCATTCGACATGGACATACTAGGCCACTAGACTCCCCCTGAGCAACAACACAAGTTATTGTAGCTCGCTGGAACCCTTGTTGTGGCGGCGCATAGGCGCGTGAGGGACTTTCTGCCGGAGCGATTGACTAGGGTTTTGTTGCCTGAATTCTCCGAACAAGATGGTAGTGTTGGTTTTCGCACAATACTTACCGATGAGGAGATAATGCAAATCAATCTTGAGTCGTTAACCGGAAAGACGCACGGTGACTGACTTTTCTATTCCGATGGGACTGAGATTTCTGGGGTTTGGTCGCACAAAGGTTTCGGATCTGATGGTGGTACTGGTATATGCACAGTACCACGTACCACTGTAGCAATGATGAACCCTGGGAACAAGACGAAGTTGTCGGAAAATTGCACGGCGATGATATCTTTTCACTGGAATGACGCAAAATCGATAATTTTCTCACTGAAGCTCTGATACCATGTGAGAATGCATGAGAGAAAAATCTATTATTATTAACAATAATAAAATGAGCCCTATATATAATATATATTCCACTCCTGCTACATATGGGACTAGGACATATTCTACTCCTACCACATATGAGACTAGGACATATTCCATTCCTATTACATATGGGACTAGGACATATTCTACTCCTACTACATATCACTATCTAACAGTGGTGATATTGCCATTCTAAGGGACAGGTTGTCCTGTGCCAGGTGGGGAGCTTGGGCTCCTTGTACGATATATCATTGGATTGTGGCTAATCTTCATATCATTTTGCATTTACCTTTCTGGTAATATTACGTTGCAAGAGAACAAGCATTTCTTATTGAATTTTCTTTGAAGTCATGTCTCTAACGTGTTAAAAGAAGGCTTTAATTTGATTCATTATTTAGGATCTTTATATAAATAGCCGGTTGGTTTTAGTGTTTACTTTTTATAGCCGGTATACTTAGATTACACACTGATTATACACATTTATATGCATATTATACAAGAAAAATACATATAAACTATTTTTAGTTTAAGAGGTTGGATGGGCGGCTATTTAAGTTAATTCTTCTTTATATTTTTGGTATCAAGAAATCTTTCCTCTTTGTGTAGATAGCTGATTGATATTATAGATGTTGGCCTGAGATGAATTTAATGGAGAATATGGTCAGTGAGGATTCATATAGCTAAACAAATTTGTTTGGGACCGAGGCATTTTGTTGTTGTATAAATGCTATACTTATGTAAAGTTGATACTGTCTCAGGGTGACATGAAAGAAAATTATTTGAATTGTAAATAATAAAAAATGATGTGAATCATTAAAGAGATCGTTTCACTTAGTTGAATGTGCTAAGACAACCAGCAGCTGATGAATGACTTAAGTTATATGCTAGCGGTGGACTCTTCCTGTGCCCAAGTGGAGTGAGGAAGATTGAAAGGCAGACTATCAGGGAAGAGTAGTTAACCTAATTATCCATAGCAGCTATTTTCTTACTCCTGGTGACTATAAGTGGAGACTAGGAACTGAAATGAGATATATCAACAGAAAATAGGAGCTGGGATATCAGCTGAGTTGTGATTTCATGTTTATGTTGAGGACGGCTTTTTAGTGAAGAAATTCCCAGAAGTATGTCTAGCTTTATCTTGGTATTGTCAGACTTAGGTTTGTCATTTGTGACCATTTTAGTATCTCTGATGAAAAAAAGGATGAAACGAACTATAAAGGCTATCTTTTGATAGTCTTCCTGGATCTTTTGATATGGTTTGCTTTCCCAGTCTCCTATTTGGTTATTCTAGTCCTGGTTGCTTATGTTGCACTTCACTAGATACTAAAAGTATTCTGTTCTTCTTATACCATCTTTTATTTTGTATGAGATGATCAAAGGAGGAATAGGTTTAGTAAATGAACGGAGCTAGCAATTTCAGAAAGTTCTAGTTATATGTTAGTTGCCTTTGGTGCCCTCCACTCTTTATTCTTTTCGGTTTTTAATCCAAGAAAACATGCATCTTTACATAAAATTTGGAGATAGATACTTGTTCTAGGTTGAATCAGCAGTACATTGACAATGCTGGTGTTACTTCAGGGTCTATGTTACAGAGCTAATTAGCTCAGGCTTGTAAGATGCTCAAATTGCCTGTTTTACGGTCAATCCCTGTATTAACCATTTCTTCAGCATATAACTAGGAGTGTAATTTACTGATAAGCTCATATCAGTTTAATATCTGATATGTGGGCCATCGGCCTACACGATATTAACTCAATTTTTTAAGGGGGAAGGCCCATCAAGGTAGCTTGCTATCTGGGTCTTCGCGCATCGCCTAGGCTTTGCACTACTTCCCAGGCCTGGCGCATCCCACTTTTAAAAAAAGTTAATACAAAGTTAAAAAAAAAAATCAGAAAAATTGTAATGTACCATAAATGTAACCTTTTTGATCATAAAACTATTCCTTTAATGTATATCTTTATCTCACTCTACTATTACAGTATTACTAATGGTGGAACACTAGCGAATAATTGTTTGAAACTTTTTCATTAGTCTCCTCGGAAAGCAGTAAATATTATCTGATATTATTTTACAATTATTATTTTGCAGTTTGGAAAAAATTTTCCGTGTACTGGTACTGTTTTGAACTTTATGGTGTCTGCAATCTATGACCTTATTTTCAGATCAATTTTGATTGAGAAGCCTAATTATCGTTTCCTCTTTATAAATGGTCCCAGGTTGCATTCTTTTCCACTTCATTCCTCCCAACAGGACATAGTAAAACGTAATCATGGGAGAGATGATTGGTGGGCAGGGGCTGCTCCTTCAGGACCTTTTATTTATACACCTTTCAGCAAAGGGGAGGCGAATCAAAGCAGTAAGCAGGAGCTTATATGGGTTGTAGGTGAAGCAGTGCAAGTGTTAGTGGAGTTGGCAAATCCTTGTGGCTTTGATTTGAAGGTGGATAGCATATATCTATCTGTGCATTCAGGGAATTTTGATGCTTTTCCCATCAGTGTTAGTCTGCCTCCTAATTCTTCCAAAGTGATTGCATTAGCTGGAATTCCTACTGAAGTAGGTTCACTGAAAATTCCGGGATGTATTGTTCATTGTTTTGGTGTTATCACTGAACATTATTTTAAGGATGTGGATAATCTTCTCGTGGGAGCGGCTCAAGGACTTGTGCTGTCTGACCCTTTCCGCTGTTGTGGGTCACCAAAGTTGAAAAATGTTACGATTCCTAATATTTCAGTGGTTCCGCCTTTGCCATTGTTTATATCACGTGTTGTGGGTAGTGATGGTGCTATAATTTTATATGAAGGCGAGATTCGGGAAGTGCAGATAAGTTTGGCCAATGCTGGCACGGTTCCAATTGAGCAAGCCCACATCTCATTATCTGGAAAAAATCAAGACTCAATCCAGTCAATTGCTTATGAAACCTTGAAGTCTTCCCTTCCTTTGAAGCCCGGTGCTGAAGTGAGAATACCTGTCACCTTAAAGGCTTGGCAGCTTGGACTTTCCGATCTGGATGCTGCACCTGGCAAGAACATATCTGGAAGCACTGGGAGGCAACTCAAGGACGGAAGCAGCCCTGTGCTGCTGATCCACTATGCAGGTAAGCATTCAACTTCTGATTGTTCCAAGGTATGTGATAGACTGGGTGCTGAAGTGAGAATACCTGTCACCAGATGGGGAAGTCCCTGCATTCTCTTGGGGCCTCTCTTTATTGTGTTGCTTTCCACACCCTTTTTTTGTTTTCTTCTTCTTCTTCTTCTTCTTCTTCTTCTTCTTCTTCTTATTGTTCCAAGTTATGTGATAGACTGGGTGCTGAAGTGAGAATACCTGTCACCAGATGGGGAAGTCCCTGCATTCTCTTGGGGCCTCTCTTTTTTGTGTTGCTTTCCACACCATTATGTGTGGTCCCTCTTCTTCTTCTTCTTCTTCTTCTTCTCAATTGAGAGAGATCAAATGTTAGGGACCAAATCAAATATGGGGTCGTAAAATTGGGAACATAAAACAGAAATTACTCTATGGGTAAACGGAGAATATTTCTGCACAATGATAGGAGACCATGTAAAATAATGGAAGTGTAGAAAGTCAATTAGTTGGTCAGTCACATGATTGCATGCCAACGAGGTTTAGTAAGAGAAAGCGCGCAACGTGGGACGAGATTTAATTGTTTTCGTTTTGTTTCTGTCAAGTTTTCAGCTATAGAAGCAGTCAAATGAGAAATGGGTTAGCAAGAAATGTAATAGCTTCATGCTTTATTCAAAAGGTTCATGATTTAGACTATTGTTTACCTGCCAATATTTCATTATTATTTATTAATTTTGGGTTCTCTGAATGGTATTCAGTTGGATTTCATGTCTTTTGGTTTTACTTAATGATCTGCTACTCTTGTTGTTCACTAGCTCATCCTGGATATTTAGATTCTCTAACTGGTATTTGGAGTTGGGTTTCATGAAATCTTTCTATAGTGACTGATCTGCTTCTCTTAACAGGTCCACTTGCTTATTCTGGAGATGCATCAGCAAATGGATCTGTTCCTCCTGGTAGGCGCTTGGTCGTTCCCCTTAATATATGTGTTTTGCAGGGTTTATCTCTTGTGAAGGCTCGTTTGTTATCTATGGAGATCCCTGCTCACGTGGGGGAGAATCATTCAAAAATTCAAGTGGAAACCAGTTCCACCAAAGAATCCCCTCGTACTGATAGGTTCATGAAAATTGATCCTTACAGAGGAAGTTGGGGCCTGCGCTTCCTCGAGCTGGAGTTATCCAATCCAACTGATGTTGTCTTTGAGATTGGTGTGACTGTTAATATGGAGGATTCTAACGATGAGGAGAATCCTGCGTATGATTATCCTAAAACTAGGATTGACAGAGATTACACTGCCAGGGTGTTAATACCATTAGAACATTTTAAGTTACCTGTTCTTGATGGTTCTTTCCTGGTTAAGGAGTCCCAAATGAATGGGACCACTAGTAGAAGATCTAGCTTCTCGGAGAAAAGTAGCAAAGCTGAGCTTAATGCTTCCATCAAGAATTTAATCTCTAGAATCAAAGTCAAGTGGCAATCCGGCCGAAACAATTCAGGAGAACTGAACATAAAAGATGCAATACAGGCTGCCCTACAATCATCCATGATGGATGTACTGCTACCAGATCCATTGACCTTTGGGTTTAGGTGTGGCCAAAATACTTTACAAGATTTTGCCGAACTTAATTTGGATGAAGAATCTGATATTCAGGGTACACGTAAAGGTTCATTAAGAGCTCATGACATGACACCGATAGAAGTGATGGTACGCAATAATACCAAGGAAATGATTAAAGTCAGTCTTAGCATCACATGCAGAGATATAGCTGGGGAGAACTGCGTCGAGGGTGATAAAGCGACAGTGTTATGGGCAGGTGTTATTCTAAAACATTACTTTTCTCCCTTTTCCATGTTCTTATTTAAGTTGAACTAGCATTGTAATTTTGTTTCTGCATGTGTAGCATTTCAACATTCACCAAGTACCTAGTTATGAGCTTTTATTGCAAATATAGTGCTATTTACTAACTTCTGTAATTATTTTGGAGTAGTCCCATCAATGAGGAAAGTTTTCCTTATCTGCCGTGTTATTTTTTTTTTTTGTTTGACTGCTGCTTCACTCTACAAAAATTAAGAGAGCAACTATACACATGATGTGCAAATGGAGACATATATCACTCTTGATCTGATATGTATATGGTTTCTTGATCACTTTAAGGTGTTCTCAATGGTGTCACCATGGAGGTACCTCCACTGAAGGAATATAGACATTCATTCTCCTTGTATTTCCTGGTTCCTGGTGAGTACACACTATTAGCTGCTGCTGTGATCAATGATGCTAATGAAATGCTGCGAGCCAGAGCAAGAGCTAATTCATGCGACGAGTCCATATTTTGTCGCGGGCCACCATACCATATCCGAGTGGATGGGACTATGTGATGTCCTTGTTGAAGTGTCCATCCTTCACGAAACCAGGTGAACTTGCCATCTTGAGCCATAACTATTTGTAGGGTATGCCTTGTTATTTGCACTTGGCATTTCTGGTCATTCCTATTTATAGATTTTCATTGTGCTTAGGAGAAAACTGTATCACTCAGTTTTCAATTGATATACTATAGGATTCCCTGTACAGAGATTTTAAACCTGTACCGGACGCTGAACGGACATTTTTCCATGCAGTTTAGAGCTTTATGATTTTGTTGCCTATGAATTTCTTTTAATGATCTTAAAGTGGACGCTTCTACTGTGAACTGTGTGCTAGTTGTTCATTTTTTCTTTTTGAGTGGGGCACTAATGAGTGTACATGGTACCATGAATTTCCGTTTTGATTCTCCACGGATTCTACTGATTTTTGGATGACCGCCATTTCTTTTTCCCTGCTGGCTGCTGCTGCTTGCTTAGCACAAACACATCAAATTTGTTTCATGATTCTTTAATGCATATCCTTTTTCTTCTTACTATATATTCCACGTTTTTCTCCATTATATTAATTTTTTCTTGTTTTGAGATTTTGTTCTAGAGTTGCGCAGTTCTATCTTCTATTGTGGCACACACATTCCTCCTTTTTTTTTCTTTTGTTTTGTTCGGGGGAAGGGGTATGATTTATATCTTCTTTTGTTCGTTTAAATCCAATCATCAATGCTGTAAGCTGGCTGTGACTGAAATTTTTCGGGGCTTTTTTTTCATTTTCACTTCTGTTTATTTCTGATCATTTTCTCAAAAAAATAAAAATCTGAATTACAACTTAATTCTTTGTGCTTCACCTCAAGGCAGTGAAATAGTTTGCCAGGTCTCATTTTATATTTCGCTGTCTTTCATGTTCTAATAGTCATTCATTTGATGTTGCTGAGCTCGATTAGTAAATAATTTGATTGGAAAAGCAGATCAAAGATGCCTAATATTAAAAAATCACAACATGTAAGAAAGAGATGTAGAAAAAGGGAAACCATTGAACTTTCTTAAGTTCGACAATCATCCCCTCAGGACTCAAACTCTTGACCTGCTGCTTAGATGTAGACATGCCTCACTAACCGAGCAAGCCTCAAGTCACATGCACTAGCACTAATCTAGTAGACCAATTCCGTGGTATTTAAACAAAATAGCAAAAGTGTGACATTTTGATCCTTACATTATTCGTCGAAGAGAACAAGAGTCAATGACTGGTGTCATTAGTCATGGTGCCCATCCATGAAGGTGGCAACATTCCAGTCTGTTCTTGAACAGTCTTGAACAATGGTGGCAATGTTTTGTAGATGCCAGCAACTTCTTTTAAGGCACTTCCACCTTCTGCTGCTGCCTCAGATCCTCCAGTTGTCCAAATGCTGATTTTGGGTTGTAGGCCATGGATAGCCTCAGCATTAATCTTGGCAAGTTCTTGAAACATTCCACCACTTATCATTAAGTAATCCCTTAGAGCAGCATAGTTTCCACCCAAAGCTTCTAAGAGGGAGTGCAAATAGGTGCCTTGAGCTTCTGCTAGAGCTTTAAGTCCTTCTGCTTCTTTCATTTTTGCATATAAATCTCCATCAATGATCTGTTTACGTCTGTAGAAATCAGCTTCTGCAATTGCTCTCTGTGCTGCTGCTTCTTTCTCCTTTTCGTAGAGATATGCTTCTGCTTCTTTTTGTTTCTTGTAGAGCTCCCAATTTGCCTCTTGCACCTTTTAGAAAATGAGGCATTAGAAGCTTCATAGTTTGGGTTTTGACCGTGTTAAAAAAAATTTAGATAATCACATTAATTGTAAGATAATTACATGTTATTGGTATGATAAGCTTTAGTCTGTAACCTAATAAAAATAGTAACTGACCTGCTATTTAATTAAATCTTTTTGAGGTGTGATAAGGTAAAGTTGTTCATAAATTTTGTATAGAGACAATGAAGCATGGCCAACTATGTTGTCAAAAGGCTAACCTTAGTTTCATACTCAACACTAGCTTTGCTCAAGAATTCAGCCTTAAGCTTCTCTGTCATGGCCAAAGCATTCATCCTCTCCACTTCCCTCTGCAACTCAGCATCCCTCAAAGCCACCGCTTTCTCTGCCTCAACCTCTGCTACTTGTGCATCCTTAGCCCACCCTGCTTTCTTCTTTGCCAATTCTGCATTTGCTTCAGCAACTTCTGCTTCTCTATGGTTTTCATAAACCTTCACATCAGTCTTCACCTTCATCTCCTCTTTCTTCCCTTCTCCTTCCCTTTGTGTCGATATAATCCTTGTTTCTGCATCAATTTTTGCGGCATTCTGTAGTGTTTGTCCTGATCTTAGCTTTGCTCCAATCTCTCCTTTCATTCTGGCTTCTGCAACGTCTATTTTTGCTTGATTTGCAGCTTCCATTTGTGTCTTTTGACCCAAGTAGGAGAAGTACTCATGCCCTGGAACATCAACTAGCTGTTTGACATTTGCATTGTAGATTAATAGCCCAAATTGGTTTAATTCAAGTTGGACTTTCCCGAATACTTCTTGTTTGAACTCTTTGGTTCCTTTGAATATATCCTCCATTGTCATTGATGCAGCAAGAACTCGAGTTTCTCCTTCAATGATACCTTGAACAAGTGAAAATAACCAAATTAATGATAGCAATCAAATATAGGCGGATTAGTATTTAAAAGTGATGATTCAACCTTAAGGTTCTTAGCACTCGGTTCATTCTACTTTTTAAAATTCTATGTTGAATACTTATTAAATTCTAGTGGGTTTTCTCTTATATATCTAGTAGTCGTACCCGCGCGATGCACGGCAATATGAAAAAAATATTAATGAGAGTTAGTATAGTCATTGAATAATTTTTTGTTCTATATTTTTCTTTATTATACTTATCCAATATTTATTATTTTTGCATAGTTAATAGAAACTTTTATAAGCGTATTACTTTATTTAATTTTTTTTATAATATAATAGAAGATATATATTTTATTACTTTTAAAATATTTTTTTATCTTAATTTTATCCTATTGTTCTCAAGAATATTTTCAGAATTTTAATGAATAAAATTTCTAATAAATAAATAAGACTTATATAGGCATCGAATAATAGGCTTGTTCGGTATTTTCTTTATTATATTATCCAATATTTAGTATTATTGCATTGTTAATAGAAAATTTTATTAGTATATTACTTTATTTAAAATTTTGTATCTTTTGTAATATAATAGAAGATAATAATTTTTTATTTTATTATAAATAAACTTTTTATTTTTAAAAAGAAAAACAAAGAAATTTTGAATTGCCAGTTTTATCTTTTGGAAATTTTGTTTTTTTAAAAAAAAAATTAATTTAAAAATTCTAACTTGAAACTACTCTCCAATTTAATTGGGTTGTTTTGTTTTAATTTTTCTTTTTTGTTATAAAATATTTTATTTTATTATTTATATATATTTTGAAATTCAAAAATAATACCAATAATCAATTCTTAACTAAATAACTAATTATTAACTACTTATGCCATGTGTTTTTTCCTTGCCTGTCACTTGACTTAAGGATTGAAATATTTTTTATTTTAAATTTTATCCCACTGTTCTCGATAACATCATTTTAATTTTAATGAATAAAATATCAATTAATTAAAGAGAGAAGTATAGTCATTGAATAACTTCTTTTGTTTTGTATTTTTCTTTATTATATTATCCAAATTTAGTGTTATTGCATTATTAATAGAAATTTTTATTAGCATATTACTTTATTTAATATTTTTTATTTCTATAATATAATAGAAGAAATATATTTTATTACTCTTAAAATATTTTTTATTTTAAGTATATCCTAATTGTTCTTAAGTATATTTCAGAATTTTAATGAATAACATCTCTTTGAAATAAATTAGACTTTTATAGCATCGAATAATAGGCTTGTTCGTTATTTTCTTTATTATATTATCCAATATTTAGTATTATTGCATTGTTAATAGAAATTTTTATTAGCATATTACTTTATTAAAATTTGTACCCGACTTTCTTTTTATAAATAATAGAAGATAATAATTTTTTTATTTTATATTTTATTCTATTATTATCAATAATATTTCTGAATAAATAATTTTTTTATTTTTAAAAAGAAAAACAAAGAAATTTTGAATTGGAAGTTTTTTATTTTTATATTTTTGTTAAAATATTTAAAACTCCAACTTGAAACTACTCTCCAATTTAAATGGACAGTTTTGTTTTAATTTTTTATTTTTATTATAAAATATTTTATTTTATTATTTAATAGATATTTAAATTCAACAATATTAACCTATAACTAATTATTAACTACGTATGCCATGTTATTTTTTTTTAAGCTGCCACTAGGCTTAAGGAGAGGGCTTTTCCCTCTCCTTTTAATAATATATAGATATAGATATAGATATTTAAATTCAAACATATTAACCAATAACTAATTATTAACTAAATAACTAATTATAACTGCTTATGCCATGTGACTTTTTTCTAAGCTGTCACTTGGCTTAAGGAGAGGGCTTTGGTTTAATGAATAAATCTCTATTAAATTAAAGAGAGTTGTATAGTCATTGAATAACTTTTTTGTTCTATATTTTTCTTTATTATACTTATCCAATGTTTATTATTATTTTTTAATTATATTATCCAATATTTAGTATTATTGCATTGTTAATAGGAACTTTTATTAGCATATTACTTTGTTTAATATTTTTTGATAATATAATAGATGATGTATATTTTATTACTCTAGAAATATTTTTTTATTTTAATTTTATTCTATTGTTCTCAAGAATATCTTCAGAATTTTAAAATTCGACGAAAACAATGTAAAAAACTGGAGTCAATTTTTGGATGAAAGGAAACCTCTTTATAAAGAGAAAAATGAATTAATTAAATTGAAGTTCTTTCTTGGCCTAATTATCGATTAGAAGATTTAGCTTGTATGAATCGTTATTGGTTTGATACCAATAATGGTAGTCGTTTCAGTATCTTAAGGATACATATGTATCCACGATTGAAAATAAATTAATAGTACTATATACCCTGTCTCGTATAGAGTATCTTGAATAAAATCTCTATTAAACTTAACCAATAACTAATTATTAACTCCTTATGTGATGCGGCTTCTTTTATAGGCAGCCACTTGGCTTAAGAAGAGCGCTTTTTTCTATCCTTTTAATCATATATAGATTAAAATAGACAGTATACTCGGTCTGCATATGGAGTTAATCATATAAGGGCAGCTAGGAGACTTGGGTTCAAATCCAAAAAGTAAACTTTTACCTTGAACGAGATCTTTGACATGGTTAGAGAGTTTGTCATGTGGAGAGATGAGTTTAGCGTACTTCAAGAGGCTGCCTTCATCATCAATTCTAGGGCCGATTGTGAAAACTGCTGGAAGAAGAAAAGGAAGTTTTTCAGCACTCATGGCTTGGACTTCAAAAGTGTAATTCACAGGGGAGACATCAAACTTTCTACTAGATTGTCCAGGAAGTATCCATGCTTTCTTCGCTATATTTATATCAGGGATCCCTAGCCCTGTTATCACCAAGTACTCTGATGCACTTGCAACCCTATACATTTTTTGATGTTGGAGCTGTACTATAATGGAGTTATCTATATATATATGTCAAAGAATATATATAATAGCTAGGTTGCGTGTAACCTTCTTAAATTATGTATTTTGTTTATTTGCAATCGTTGTCAAGATAGAAAAATCCTTGCCAAGTATTCATTCATTAGAAAAGGTCCACAATACATCATATAGCCATTAATGCAAAAAGTCGTTTTTTTTCCTGTCTTTTCATTCTTTTCTAAGTTGAAAAGTACGACCAAGAAAATGATTATATTATAAGCAGAAAATGCAAGGTAGTTTGAATATGGCGTTTGAAAACGATCTTCAAAATAACAATTAATTAAGCTGTACTACAGTTTCCTAGCAATTCTACAATATTATCAACGTTAGGAAAAAGTGGAAACTTGTGTAGATTTGCCTAGCAAATTAAGATAACCTAATTAAATGAGTAGGTTGTCTTTTGATATATTGATCGTGGTTGACGTAATCGTTTCATATCAACAAGACTAACAGGTTAATAGTATTAGTGAGATTATGTGTGTATTTTGGTATCCGAAACTGGTTTGACGAATGTCATTTTGCTAAGTTCTTCACTCTTAGAACTCGAACCTGAAATCTCTAATTAAGAGCGAATGAATTTTAGATTTCTTATACACCATTCAGTAACTAGTATTAGAAGACAAAAAAGAAAAAAAATTGTGATTGATATAATAAACTATACGCCATTACTACATCAAGAGACCCATTAGTGCGCTGACCCAGTCTCCTTCTCCGTCCCTAGTGCACTTAAAACTCCCATTGACGGCGCAGTCTTCTATGAATTATTCTTTTATAAAATATATTTTTCTCATCTAATATTTCGTAGGTAATTTATAAAATCCTTATTCAAGGAAAAGCTCGTGAGGATTTATAGCTTGTTTGGTCAAGCTGGAAAAATTAGTTTATTATCAAATTACAAATAAGAATATGAAGAGATTTATTTAATAGTTAATATTATATAATTAGATAAATAATTATAAATATTTATTATTAAGGATAATAATTAAGTTTTTTATTTTATTTAAGTAAAATATAAAAATAAAATTAAAAAGTACTTTATTCTTTCAAAATTATTTAAATATATAAAAAATCATTCAATAAATATGAAAGTTCAATCCAAAAGTCAATTTATATTACTTAATAGTTTGAACTAAGTAAGGTTATTTATATATATATATAATATTTAGCAAAGGGTATTTTTGGAAAGAAGACAAGTCAAAATTGCTTCTGCTTCTGGAGAGAAGCTATGATTATCATTATCTTCGTGTTTTTTTCGTCTTTATTAGTATATCTCACTAATCTCAGTATTTCAGAAAAAAATCTGATTAGTTATTACATAAATTCACAAAAGTAAAAAACATATTATTTTTCTCATTGATAAATAGAAACGCGGTAATTGAAACCAAACAATAAAATACATAAAATAGACGAGTACAATTTTTAGTAGCGTCTTTAAAAATTTCAGTATATAATTAACTTTTTTCTTTTTTAGTATATAATTAACTTATTGTGTATTAGGTCTTCTTTTTCCCTAGATGTTTTTAGACTAACCTGGAGCAAGGGAAAAGAAAAGAGAAACTTTCAACTAGAAATGAATTTTGTACTTTGAGGTATAATATTTTGGTTCGTTCTTTTATAAATATTATAGAAATCGAACTCATCTATGAGATATAATATTTTGGTTCGTTCCTTCCACATATTTGGGGATTTGCATCTACATCCGCTTTTTAGGTCACGTTTTAACTTATACCCGCTCTGCAAAAAAAATTGCAAGCGTACCCACTTTTCGTGTAAACTTCAGGCATACGGGCCTGAAGTAGGAAATACAATCACACAATCTTCAGCATTCTAGTAGACATGCCTGAAGTTGTTTGTAATTGTTGAACTTAAGCATTCTTCTAGCTGAAGTTTTCTTCTCTATTTGCTGTACTTCAGCACGTTTTAGCTGAAGTTTTGTCCTGGATTCAATAGTTTTGTCGTAAAGCTTTTTCAAAAACTTCAGCAGAAGATGCTGAAGTTATTTAGTTCATTTGTAAAAATTTCAACACTAAATAAGCTGAAGTTTTGTCCTGGATTCATTAGTTTTGTTATAAAAAATTTTCAAAAACTTCAGCAGAAGATACTGAAGTTATTTAATTCATTTGTAAAAACTTCAGCACTAAATAAGCTGAAGTTTTTGTCCTACAGTCGTACTAGCTGAAGTTTTGTTCTCTATTTGCTGAACTTCAGCATGTTTTAGCTGAAGTTTTTCGCGTAAACTTAGTGTTGGCTGAAGTTTTTGTTTTTAATTGCTGAACTTAAGTATTCTACTAGATGAAGTTTTGTTCTCTATTTGCTGAAATTCAGCATGTTTTAGCTGAAGTTTTGTTCTCTATTTGCTGACAAACTAATTAAACACCTCATTAACAGAAATTACTGGAGAAACAAGACATCCTAATCGGCATTGGAAGAAACACAAGATAGAGACAACGAATTATAAATAGATGAAGAAATGTTCTAAAACGTTGTTTCAACAAAAATGGCAGTCATTATGAGCAAATCAGTAGTGAAATATACTACAAATTACGAAAAATGAAGAGTAGAACCAAAAGTAGAAAAGAAAGGAGGAAGAAAGGAGCGCACAGGTAGCAGGAAGAAAGAGGTGCCTGAAATTGTTAAAAATTAGGGTATAGGTTAAATAATTTTAAAAAAATGAGTATAGGTTAAATGGAGGAGACCAAATAAGGCGCCCCGTACAATTTTTACGCTTAATTTCTACTTATTTTGTTATTCGGTCCATGAGGCTTGGATTTCTTTTGAGGTAAACGGTTCGTGCTTTGGTATATATAATCTTCTTAGCTTCCCCGTAACCTCTCCTATATACCACAAAGATTTCTCCATCTTTTACTTTTTCCAGTTGTTATGAAATAAAATCAATATAACAAGAACTATGTAATTAACTAGAACATAAGAAGGGAATAATAATATAAGAAGGAGAATTTCTTTTGCTTTCAATTGTTGAATAGATTCATTAGTGAATCTATTTATAGAAACATTTCGTTGTTACAAAATCAATCCAAAATTTTATGAATACATAATCAATCTACAACCTGTTATGAATACATAACCAATTCAAAATCTGTTATGGAAGACATCTATCATTGCAAGTGGTTGAATTCACTTGCAGGATTTATAACACTCCCCCTTGGATGTCACTAACAGATAATGTGCCTCGTTAAAACCTTACTAAGAAAAACCCAGTGAAAAAAATCATAGTGAAGGGGAAAAAGTACACATATCTTGTAATACGCATTAAGAGTTGCCTCATTAAAAATCTTACCACGAAAACCCAAAAGGGACAAAACCTTGGTTAAGGGAAAAAGAGTACAACGCGTATTTCTTCCCCTGATAAAAATCTTATTTGATATCTCGGAGACACATTCCAATCTTGTATCTTAACTTCTCAAATGTTAATGTCGGCAATGCCTTAGTGAAAAAATCTGTCAGATTATCACTTGAACGAATTTGTTGAACATCTAATTCACCATTCTTTTGAATATCATGCGTAAAAAAGAATTTTGGTGAAATATGCTTTTTTCGTCTCCTTTAATATATCTCCCATTTTAGTTGAGTTATACATGCAACATTGTCTTCATATAATGTTATTGGGATATCCTTTCCCCATGAAAGACCACATATCTCCTGGATATGTTTAGTTATTGATCTCAACCAGACACATTCTCGACTCGCTTCATGAATAGCTATTATCTCTGCATGATTTGAAGAAATAGAAATCATAGTTTATTTTGTTGAACGTCATGATATGGCAGTACCTCCCCATGAGAATAAATAGCCTGTTTGAGACCGGCCTTTATATGGGTCAGCCAAATATCCTACAACTGCATAACCAATCAGTTGCGACCTAGATTCATTTGAATAAAATAATCCCATATCAATGGTCCCTCACAGATATCTAAATATATGCTTAATACAATTCCAGTGTCTATGTTGGGGAAGTAGTAAATATTGCTAACAAGCTTAGAGAGAAAGTTATAATTGGTCTAGAATTATTAGCAAGATACATTAATGCTCTAATTACACTAAGATATGGTATTTCAGCACCTAGAAGTTCTTCATTTTTCTCTTGAGGACGAAATGATCTTTATTTATATCAAGTGATCTCACAACTATTGGGGTACTCAATGGATGTGCTTTATCCATATAAAGGCGCTTCAAAATATTTCAGTGTACGTTGATTGATGGACAAATATTCTATTTTTCAAATTCTCAATTTGTAAGCCAAGACAAAATTTTGTCTTTCCAAGATCTTCCATTTCAAATTCTTTCTCAGGCATTCTACTGCCTTTGGAAGATCTTCAGGAGTTCCAATGATATTCAAGTCATCAACATACACAGCTATTGTGACAAATTCATATTCAGATCTTTTTATAAAGAAAGAACAAATTGGGTCATTCTTGTACCCTTCTTTCAATAGGTATTCGCTAAGGCGATTATATCACATGCACCCTGATGTTCAATCCGTATAAGGATTTATGAAGCTTTATCGAACAAGTTTCCCGGGAATCTTTGTATGTTTCAGGAACTTTGAATCCTTTAGGGATTTTCATAAAAATTTTGTTGTCCAATGAGCCATATAAATAGGCCGTGAAAAAATCCATAAGACGCATATAAAAGTTTTCACGAATTGCTAGGCTGATAAGATATCTGAATGTGATTGCATCCACCATAGGAGAATATGTCTCCACATAATCAATGCCGGGTCGTTGAGAAAATCCTTGTGCCACAAGTCGTGCTTTATATCTTACAACTTCATTTTTCTCACACAAAAATTCATTTATACCCCACTTGCTTTACACCTTCAAGTGATTGGGCTATAGGTCCAAAAACTTCATGTTTTTTAAGTGAAGTTAATTCTACTTGGATAACGTCTTTCTATTTTGGCCAATCATTTCTCTGTCTACACTCATCGACATATTTCGATTTAAGATCCTCATCTTGTTGCGTTATTTCAGCAGCAACATTATAAGCAAAAATATTTCCGACAACTATATCATTTCTGTCACACCTCCTTTTTTATACGCCCCAAAGGGGTATGGGAGTTCTTCCAATTAAAGTGACATTATTCGAAATGGGATTATTTTATTTATTAGAGTCGCCACTTGGAATAGTTTATTTGGTGTTCCAAGTCACCGGTTTATCTTAAACCCAAATCGAGGAAATTT
>ML384023.1:21358-48384 GCA_005239525.1 Nicotiana knightiana
CTCTTGTGTTGGTCTTCCCCCCATTATATAGAGGTGTATGTGTGAGAGTGGGGAGAAGAAGTGGGAGTGTGGGGAAGTGGTGTGAGGACATGGGTGTAGTGGGGAAGTGGTGTGAGGGAGTGGGGTGTTTGGGTGGAGTGGGGTGTTTTTTCCCGTTTTTATTTATTTATTTTATTTATTTATTTATTTAATTATTTATTATTTATTTAAATTTATTTTTCTTAACCTATTTTTTTATTGAATAAAAGAAGATAAGATACATATGTATATATATATATATATATATATATATATATATATATGTATATATATGTATATATTTTCTTCTACTTAAACATAGGAAAAATCTTATATTCTAAGAATGTGAATATTTTTGTTGTTTTTAATTTTCTTAAATAGAACCTATTAAGAGTAAGATAAAAATTTAACATATTAAGATTAGATATAACCTTAATATTTATAGCAAAATAGTATAGAATTTGGGTGTGGTCAAAAAATAGTTGTTCACAATTGCAGCTCCATCTTTTTAAAGTTGAGACATAATTTATTGAGTTCTCATCATTTTCATCATTTTCAGGTACCTGGACCTCTTCTGAGATTATCAATTGCTAGGTCTTGGGACTCTTCTTGAGCACCTACTTCCATATTATGACCATCTTGATCATTTGTCTCTTTCCTTTTTCGAGGAGTTTTATCTTTATAACCGATAGGTCTACCACGTTTTAAGTGTGGCTTAGACTCATTTGCTTTAACAGATTGTCCTACTAGGACATTAACTCGAATTGGAGCATTTGCAGCTGGAATATGAGATTTAATAATTCTTGGTAGGTTGGTAAATGCATCTGAAAGTTAATTTGCAACACTTTGCAAATGAATTATCTTTTGAATCTCCAATTCACATTGATTTGTACGAGGATCTAAATAAGATTGTGATAATGCATTTCAGCCTGTTTCCTTTTTCAACTGCTTATTCTCTCCCTCTAATGTTGGAAAAACTAATTCATCAAAATGGAAATCAACAAATCTTGTCGTAAATAAATCTCCAGTCATGGGTTCCAAATATTTAATGATAGAAGGAGATTCATATCCAACATATATCCCCAACCTTCTTTGGGGACTCATCTTTGTGCATTGTGGTGGAGCAATTGGAACATGTACCACACATACAAATATTCTAAGATGAGAAATATTTGGTTACTGGACATACCGATTGAAATTGGGAGATTTTATGATAACTCGTTGGCCTGACGCGCATCATGTTGCTGCATGCAAAATAGCATGACCCCATATCGAAATAGAAAGTTTTGTTCTCATAAGCATTAGTCGAGCAATTAATAGGAGGCGTTTGATAAATGATTCTGCCAGACCATTCTGAGTATGAACATGAGCAACAGGATGTTCAACTGTTATTCCAATTGACATACAATAACCAACCATTAAAGGCTTTGGATGTAAATTAACCAGCATTATCAAGACAGTTAGTCCTAATTGCATAATCTGAAAATTATGCTTTTAATCTTATTTTTTGAGCTAGCAACCTCGCAAATGCCAGATTGCGAGTTGATAATAAGCACACATGAGACCATATTTTAAATGCATCTATTAAAACCATATACTATTTAAATGGTCCACATTTTGGGTCGATGGGCTCACATATATCACCCGGTGTATGTTCCAGAAATATTGGGGATTCAATCACAAGTTTAGTTACTGATGGCCTACTAATAAATTTATCTTGAGAACATGCAACACAAGTGAATTCCTTAAATTGACGAATTTTTTGGTTCTTCAATGCATGTCCATGTGAACTCCCAATTATTTTGCGCATCATGCAAGAACTAGGATGGCCCAACCGACCATGCCAAATAGTACAATTATTTGAATTAGTAAACTTCTGGTTTACTAGCATGTGTTTCAACCTTGACAATATTTGTGTAGTACAAGCTAGAGGAAATACCAAGAAGTTTTTCAAGCACATATTTCTTACCCGACTTTATTATGGTAATATAAAGATTTCAATCTTTATTTGCAGTCTCAGTGTGATTTCCATTTTGGCGAATATATTTGAAACTTAGTAAGTATCTTTGAGACTTACTATAATGTAATGCTTTATTAATAGCCAAATTTTTTCCTCCGAGTAGTAATATCCAGAGCCAATTAATCTTGCATTGTCAGATATTGTATGAACATTGGCTTTTTACATCACCAAAGAAGAGAAATGTCTCTTATCTCTTAAAATAGTTTGTGTTGTAGCACTATCCAAAAGACATATATCATCTTTATTGATCTTGGATCTAACTGAAGACTGGAAATTTTCATATTCTTCATAAAGAAACAAAAAGTACATCATAAGAAATACTAAAGACTATCAATAAAAGAAATGTTAGAAATTACACTGGAAATTTAGAAACTAGCATATATGATGCTTTAGGAAAATACACTAAGAAGAACAAACTACTTGCGAACATAATATGAAAAAGACAACTTTTCTTAAAGTTTTATTCCCCGGTAATATGATCACTTCTTCAGTCAATATCCTCAAAGAAGTATCCAGCTTCTAAATGAGTAATATTTGCAAGGCCTCTGTAACGATCCGACCGGTTATTTTGCTTTTTATATCCCTGTTCCCCTAAATAAGATTCTCCGCTTGTACTATTATTGATTTATGACATGCGGGATAGTTAGTTCGGGAATTGGAAGGGTTCGATTGAAATCGGAAAACATGGTTCCTTAAGGTTGGTTAAAAAGGGAGAAGTTTGACTTGAGTCAACATTTTGAGTAAACGACGAAAACGGTTTGATCAAAATAGGATTTAACCACGAAAATAGTTATGGAATTGAGTGAAAATTTTATATTTGAGTTCATGAGGCTATGGGTAATAATTTTCTTCAAAAATTTCCGAATCCGGATACGTGGGCTCGGGATGAATTTTAGGAAATTCTTCAATTGGGTTGGGTAATCACTCTAATAGTTAGAATATGACCTTTTGAACATTTATTGCTTAATTTATACAACCTTTGAATTGTTTCGGATTGTTCGCACCGAGTTGAGATTTTAGAATAAAATTGAGGCCGGAAAGCGAGCTTTGAGATAAGGTAAGTCTCTTGTCTAACCTTGTAAGAGAGAACTTATCCTATAGGTGATTTAAATTGATATTTGCTTCTAATTGTGGGGGCTACATACGTACGAGGTGATGAGAGTCTGTGTGTAGCTACTAATTATACTTATGTCCGGGCAGTTTAGGACCCAAAGTATGAAATGCTTGCCATGTTTTCACTTTATCTATTAATTAAATTGCCAAAATTATATTGGAACTTGATAAAGGGATTGTAAAATACAGAATTACACTTATTTGAGTTTTGGTGGGTCACTTGACCGTTAATATAAATTGTGGTGCATCAACCCCGTATTAGCTTTTAAATCGGTTACTCGTAAAATATCCTCTCTTCTTGTGGAGCGGGACGAACGCCTCGACAGTTGATAGATGCATTTATGATTCGTGTAGCACCACCCTCGACAGTGTATACATTATTTTGGATCGGGTCGTACGACCTCGGCATAATCGTGCGTGATAATACTTGGATTTTAATTTTATATTTGGTGTTACTTCATGGCTTGAGAGGTTAAAATAATACCAGAAAAACAGTGATTTGAGATTTATCATGTGTAAATAAATTATTTATGTCCTGGTTGTTATTGAATTAATGTAATCATATACACAACTCATGCTTATTTAGAGCTTCTTTATTCTTATTGTTGGCCCATAGTAAGTGTCGAAGTCGATCCCTCGTCACCACTTCTTTGAGGTTAGACTTGATACTTACAGGGTACATGTTGTTTATATACTCACGCTACACTTCTGCACTAACCGTGCAGGATCTGAGGCAGGTGCATCTGGCGGTCTTACCGGCGAGCATCCCAGATATCCCGAGGCCTAGTGGTGAGCTGCTTCCTGAGCCGTTATGCAGCCCCTAGAGTCTCTCTTTTGTATTTATATTCTGCCTACTTTATTTCATACGGTAGTTGGAGTTTTGTACAATCTACTAGTTGCTCATACACTTGACACCAGGTCTTGGCACACACACTAATAGACTTTATAGTTTTGGAGCAGTTATATCACTATGATTGCCACTCAGTTGTATTCTTTTCATTTATTGAATTTTCCACTCGTTAATATCTTATTAAATAAAATTTAATTACTTGAAAGCTTATTAAAAGATAAATAACATGGTTTAATTCAATGTTGGCTTGCCTAACGGTAACATTGAGCGCCATCACAGCCCATAGTAGAAATTGGATCGTGACAGCCTACAAAATCATCATCTTTATATGCAAAATTTGTCTCAACATCGCCATTTTTGTTTGAGGGACCTTCTTCATCATCATTATTTTAAAAGTCAAGTTTGCCTCCACATTGTTCTCTTTTCTTTCAATGTAGGCTTGATAAAGTTTGACAAATTGGTAAGGTGTACATCAAATGGTGCTCAATGACCTTTCATACTGCATCGGCGACAAATATTAACTCGGCCTTTTAAAGGATTATTTTGAGGACCTTTATTCTTCTCTTATTTATTTTCACCGTGATAATGATGATAATTATTTCGTCCCCTTCCATGTCCACACCCACGTCCACGATATTTATTTTGTTTTCTTTCATACTTTTGATTTACTACTACCATATTCACTTCGGGAAATGGTGCAGATCCAGTGGGACAAACTTTATGATTTTTCATTAGAAGGGTATTATGTTGCTCAGACACCAGGAGACATGAGATTAATTCAGAATATTTCTTTAAACCCTTTTCACGATATTGCTACTGTAATCCATATTTGAGGCACTTAAAGTAGAAAAAGTCTTTTCCAGTAAGTCCTCATCATGTACAGTTTCCCCACATAATTTAAGTTGGGAATTTATCCTGAATACAACAGAATTCTATTCACTTACAGTTTTAAAATCTTGTAACCGTATGTGAATCCATTCATATCGAGCTCTTGGCAATATCGTTGCCTTACGATGGTCACATCGTTCCTTCAAACTGCTCCGTAATTCAAATGGATCTTTCTGGGTAAATATTCAGTATTTAACCCTTCATCGAGATGATGACGAAGAAAGTCATATCATCTGCTTCATCCTGGCATGATGCTTCATTTTCTTGTATAATAGTATTTTCAAGAGCTTTTGCATCAAGGTGAATTTTAGCTAATGGTGTTAATCGAACCGATCTGGCCCACTAACAACCTGGTTCGACCCGATTCATCCCGGGTTAGCCCAGTTCGGAAAGGAGTGGGATGGTTTGGCTACGGTAGGGGTTGTGTCTGACGGGGTCAGGCCTTTTTCGGCTACCAGTGCACCGGAACCCGACTAGCCTGCTAACTCGTTCAAGGGCTTTAATTGTAACGACCCGACCAGTCGTTTTGAGCTCTAACGCGTTGTTCAGCGATTTGAGGGTATGAGCAACTTCGTTTCAGGTATTATGACTCGTAGGTGTGGTCGGAGTTGAATTTCGGGAAGTTCGAAGTCAATTTGGAAAAAAAATTCTCATTTCGGAAGCCTTAAGTTGGAAGAATTGACTAAGATTGGAATTTTGAGTAAACAACCTCAGAATCAGGATTTGAAGGTTCCAGCAGGTTCGTATGATGAATTTGGACTTGGGCGTATGTTCGGAACGAGTATTGGACGACTCGGGAGCATTTTGACGCATATTGTAGAAGTCAGCATTTTAGAAGAAACTTCATAAGTTTGGGTTGAAATGCATTTAAGTGATATTTATGTCCGGTTGGGGTTTAGAGTCTGGGAATAGCTCCGTATGGTGATTTTGGAGTTGGGAGCACGATCGGAAGTGAATTCGGAGGTCCGTAGGTTCTTTTGAAGTCATTTGGCTAAAGATAGAAATTTGAAGGTTTTTGAGAAATCCGACCGGAAGTGAAATTTTTGATATCGGGGTCGGAATGCGATTCTGAAAGTTCGAACATGTCTGTAATGTTGAATGTGATTGTGTGCAAAATTTGGGGTCAATCGGACGTGATTTGATAGGTTTAGGCATCGAATGTAGAAGTTTAAAATTTCAAAGTTCATAAAACTTGAATTGGAGTTCGATTCGTGGTTTCGACATTGTTTGATGTGATTTGAGGCCTCGAGCAAGTCCGTGGGATGTTATGGGCTGAGTCGTGTGATTGGACAGGGTCCCGGGGGTCTCAGGTGGATTCCGGGTGGTTAATAGATCAAATTTGGAGTTGAGAGAAAGCTGAGGCTGCTGTCATCTGGTGTGACCGCACCTGCGAGGTTTTGGCCGCATGTGCAGCATCGCAGGTGCAGCTATGGTGTCGCAGAAGCGGAAAAGGGGTGGCTTGGCTGGGGGCCGCAAATGCGAGGTTATTTCTGCACCTGCGAAGGCGCATATGCGGACGAGAAGGCGCATATGCGGACGAGAAGGCGCAGGTGCGGAGCCAGCTGGGGAAGGAGGAAGCCGCAAGTGCGAGAGTTTTGTCGCAACTGCGGGCGCGCAGGTGCAGGCTTAGTCACCGCAGGTGCGGAAGGACTGGAGGCAGTGCAGTGTTTTAAAAACGAGAAATTTGGCCATTCTTCTTCTATTTTCATTTTGTGTGGGCGATTGTGGAGAGCTTAAAGGGGGGGATTTTCCTCAAGCATCACAAGGTAAGTTGTTCTAATTCATTTCAAGTTAAATACATGGTTTAGGTACGGATTTAAGTGTGGGAATTTATGGAAAATTGTGGGATTTGGAAGAAAACCTAGAATTTGTATTTTTTGATTTGCCCACTAATTTGAGCATGAAAATTAGAGTAAATTATATATTTGAGTTAGTAAGGCTATGGGTAGAGTTTATCTTCGTGAAATTTCGGAACCGGGGTACGTGGGTTCGAGGGAAATTTGGTCAAATTTTCGAGCGGAGATGGGAATTTATATAATTTGAATTGTTACAAGTATTAGAGTATATTTTCATTAGTTTGCCCGTTATTTGGCTAGTTTTGGGGCGTTGTGCATTGATTTGGGTCATCGGAAGGGCTTGGAAGGGCTTGGAGGCCGGTTATGAATCTTTGAAGCGAGGTAAGTCTCCTTTCTAACCTTGTGAGGGGGAATTGTCCCCATAGGTGAACTAATTGAATATGTGCTACTATTTGTGGGGGCTACGTACGCACGAGGTGACGGGAGTCCGTGCGTAGCTACTATCATGTTTGTGTCTTGGTAGTTTAGGACCCACTAGCATGCTTAACTTGTTATACTTGTAATTTTGATAATGAAATTAGACTGTTAATATTATCGAATTAGTAAATGAATACCTAAGAAGGTTGACGTTTTTTCCTTAATCATCTAGAAAGAGAATTGATTTTTCATGGGATAATTATTTTCCTAATAAAACATGTTTTATTTTCCGTACTTGTAACCTTACTGAAAAATTTATAATATTTAAAACCTTATCGAACTTGGCAAATGAATTTCCAGAAAAGATTTAAGTACTATCTTCGAGTCCATTAAAAAGAGAATATTATCACTTCCTTGAGTAACTGTTTTCCTGATAAAATGTGAATTTATGGTGTGAATATATGTATTTATGAGTACTTGAGTCGCATGTATGATTCGTGAGCAGGGTAACTCTATTATTTATATATGGCCGCGTCGCATGATCGATTCGCGAGCGGGGTAATAGATGCATCTATGGTTCGAGTCGTTCAACCCTTCGGCAATGCACATTTTATTATTGTTGGCCCGCGCCGTTCGACCCTCGACGTTTCTTGTGCATGATACTTGCTGCGTACTTTCTGGTATTTATACCTGTTTACTGGCTTGGGAATTATAATTTGTCAATTGAAATAGTGAAGATTTAAGATCTTAAATGTGAAAGAAGTCGTTATTTCCTATCCCGACATATTAAATTGCCTATGATATCTATGCTTAGTTTCGCCCTTGATTTTATTAAATTGACCTCTAGCAAGTGTCAAATTCGACCTCTCGCCACTACCTCTTCGAGGTTAGGCGGGATACTTACTGAGTACACGTTATTTTCGTACTCATGCTACGTTTACTGTGCATTTTTATTGCACAGGTACATTCATAGCTAGTGGCCCTGCTTGACGCAGTGATATGGCTGACTTGGAGACTTAGACGAGCTGCACCATCCGGAGACGACCCGCAGCCGATAGAGTCTTCCTCAGATGTATTGTATTTTATTTAAAATTCCTTGTCCAGTTTGTATTCTGGACAAGTATTGCAATACATGTATAATTTCTAGAAAATTTGCTCATGCACTTGTGACACCGGGTTCTGGGACAACTATGGGATTTACTCACTGTTTAAATTTGCTAAAGATATTATTGTTTACTCAGTGGAAGCTTGCTAATTATTATTTAAGAAAATAAAAAAGGAATGACTTCAAGAATTTTAAAATAAAGATTTTATTAATTATTAAGTGTTGGCTTGCCTGACAGTGGGGTCCGGCACCATCATGACCTTAATGGATTTTGGGTCGTGACAACGTGGTATCGGAGCACTAGGTTCCCTTAGGTCTCATGAGTCATGAGCAAGTCTATTAGAGTCTTACGGATTGGTACGAAGACGTCTGTACTTATCTTCGAGAGGCTACAAGGCTGTTAGGAGTACTTACCTTCTTGATTCCTCATCGTGTGGTTTGATTCCCTTTAAAGCTTATGCCTACGTTTCTTCCTATTCCATCTTACGCGTCACGAAGCGCTTGCTATAAATCGAGAATTTGAGGAATGGTAATGGTACTACGAATATGGTGCGTGATGTTTTTCCATGCGTAGTTGGTTGAGGCTACTGTCGTTGCCCTGCGGAAGGATGTTATGTTGTTTCAGCTCAGTAATTGTATTTCGGAGAGCTTTGAGGATATGCTCAGGTGGTTATGATATTTATGATTGATTACCATGTGGTGTTGATGTGATGGTGGTATTCTTGCCCACAGGTCGGGGCAGTGAATGACTTGAGAGGAGGTCTTCCTAGAGCGTGATTCCGAGGTTTCGGTAGTTGATTTCCGGCGGAGGAAAGGCAATTGAACTATAAATGTTCAAGTTTGGGTTGATAAAGTAATAAGAATTGGTGTTTTCAAGTAAGGTGGAACTTTCATCTGTGATGTGGTGTCATTGTCTTTGATCGGATAGAATATGTTAAGTTCGCCGGTGTTATAGTTTCTTCCGTTGCATTGGGTCAGAGTGTTGTGAAGTAATATTGAAGAAGCGGTTGTCAGATATCGTGGTGTGTGGTGGTTCAGGACTAAATAGGTAATTCTAATGCGGGCGGCTCAAGAAAGATGATCTTCGAAAAGGTTTGAAGTTGTGGTGATCTGCTGGTTTAAGTGCTACAAAGATAGTTATTCGCCTAAGGCAACGACTGAGCAGCAAGGGATGAGGAAGGACATGTGAGAAGTGTCAGGTGGCGGATAAATTTCTAAAAGGCCAGGTGTAAGAAACGGAAGTCAGGTAGTTCTTAAAGGAGTGAGTTAACTAAAGTGGGAGAGGGTCAGCGTCGCATATGAGTTCTGTGGTAAGATAGATGCTCATCTTCAGGACAATTTTGGAGCAATTTGAGAATGTTAGTGGACGGTGATTGGATCCACATGCTTAAATTGAAATATTGGCTGTTTCGGCGGAAGATTGGATACAACAGAGAGGCGTTGTTCGATATGAAGAAGGATGCAGCATAGCTGTGGATTAGAAGATACTGTCGCGCATTTAGTAGATGTCCATGAGGAGCGGACGGACTGGTATAGTTGGTAAATGAGAACGGGTGAAGGATGGGTATTGATGTCGTAGAGATTGTGCAGTACAGCGTCGTTGGAAGGTGTTAGTTGGTAATTTCCGCAGGAGGGTTATCTCTTGTGAGCAGGTTAGCGGTCGTGTGGTTGGCAAGTTTTTACGAGGAATTCCAGTGTCTATTCGGTAGGAGACCGAATATGTGAATGATGCGAGGGAATTTGAGTATTCATGGAATGCTAACAGGAGAATTTAGAAGAATTTGACGGGTTGGTTGAGCAAGACCATGTCAGCAATGAAGAAAGAATTTTGGTGGGGTCCAGAGTGGTGCAAGGAGCAGCTTCGGACTAAATGGGAGAGTCCCACGGCCTGCGATTGGGTTGCAGGATTATCTTCTCATGGGGTTGCGGATTATCAGCATATTGGAAAGTTATTGCAGCTAAGGGGAAAGGAGTAGAATAGTAATTGAGCATGGGATTTGATAAATATGTGCAAGGGTTGGCCTTATTGAATCAGGTTTAGGCTTTGGAAAGATTCAGGATTTATTCTTAGTACAAAAGTAATTTGCAAGGGAAGGGATTCAGTCGGGTGCCTTACCAAGATGGGTGTTCAGGTGCCAGCGAAGCCGTAGTTGATTATATT
The DNA here is from genome assembly GCA_005239525.1 of Nicotiana knightiana. NCBI lineage: Eukaryota > Viridiplantae > Streptophyta > Magnoliopsida > Solanales > Solanaceae > Nicotiana > Nicotiana knightiana. The sequence goes on from ML384023.1 coordinate 31,727, forward strand.
TGGGACCAAGCCAGAGTGGGTGACTCTTAACAATGGTTCCAATGAATTCAAAAGGCTAAGTATCTGGTGTTTAAGGGTTTCAAGCCCGCAACATGGTTAAGAATTTGGCTTTTGCAGCAGAAAGCAATAGGAAGAGTGTTTCATGTTATCTTCGGCTTGCGATGCAGCATTTTGAGGGTATGAGATGACCCGCGGGATTTGAGACAGCGTGGTATCGTGATATAAAGTCACTCGAGAGGAGAGTGGACTTGGGTTCAAAAAATTTTTATTGGATGAGGCTATTTTTACTTCTAAGTCAAGTAAAGGATAAATTGGAAGAAAATAGATGTGTTAGCCATGGTTGAAATGGCACATGTACAGCAGTGATCAGTTCCTTCAGCGTGATTAAGTTATGCATGTGATTTGTGACGGTATGTGCGAGGCTTGTCGGTCGCCGTGATAAATTTTATTTGGAAGCATTCAAGCACTATGGCCTGTCATGGGTGGGCGGATCCCGGAAGGGTTATGGTGGTATAGACTACTACTTAAGGATTTGCATGTATTATGATTGTGGTAATTCACTCGTGTGTTGTGGTGGTTCTCTTGAATCGAGGTAAGTAAAAGGTTTCCATATGATGAAGTGTTCACTCTATTAGTGGTTCAGAAGTTATGATGGAATTCTTGCGCTATCTCATATTGGCATGTTAGGTTCGGTAAGCAATATGTAACGGGAAGTAAGGATCGAGGTTGCGGTTCGGTGTTGACAAGGATTTCATAATCTCGGATGAGCAATTAAAAAAAGGGATTTGAATGTTTACAGTAAGTTGTTGTTGTCTTCAGTGTCACCTGAGATCGGTGATTGGTGAAAGGGGCTTTGCATCCTGGTTATGGGTTCTTGATTTGTTTTACAGCGTTAGTGTGGCCAGTGGTGGATGTGAAAACTTGCTGCCTTGTGAGGAAGGAAGTGGGAGCATGACCACGGGAAAATCGTATGAGTGTGACATGTAGTCACTTAATGGATTGAAAATTTAGACTGAATATAAAGAAGTGTAATATTGCTTATTTGAGAATTTATGCCTGGAAGGCGTTCGGTCATTTGGTTGTGATTGTGGGGTGTTTACCCTGGCTATGATGGTTTTTCTTGCGTATTATGAGAGGAAGTGGGTTAATATGGACCCATGTAAGGCTATCAGTCTAGTGCAGTGCGAGCAGAATCGGCTTGAGGGTTGTAAATGGATTCCAATATGATTATGGGCTCTATATGAGTCGGATGTGTTCATTTCAGTATAGCGCTTCTCATAGAGGGGTATTATAACATTAGACGTTGTTCCATCTCCGTCCATTTCATGTAATATTATGTTGTGCCATGTGAGTTGTGGAACGACTTGATAATTTCTTATGTGTTGAGGTTTCCGCGTAGTGATGATGCTGTGTGAGCAGGATAGCTCTCGATTCAGATTATATATATCGCACCTCAATTGTTCTTGAGTTTTGTAGCATATGGCTCTATCAGTCTCCCCAGGATGGTATTATGCACTTAGCGTGCTTGTGACCGGTATTTAGTATTTTGTGGTACTGAGCAATTTAGCTCGGTGTGTATCTCCTTATGTAAATTTCATGTGTGGATCGGGTGGCACGCCGCCACGGGTATGTTATTTGGATCGGGTTGCACGCCGCAACAATATGATGTTGAGTAAGGTTCCCTATATCTATTTTCTTATGTTTTGCTTCCTACTTTTCGGAGGAAGGTTCATATTAATTGCGTGAGTTGAGTAGTTCCTTTCATAATTCGTTTTCTTTATGTATCGCCTTCGAGTTGTGGCCTACTGGCGCATTGTGGCATCATGTGAGACTGTTGGGCATGTCTGGGGTAATTTGTTGCCTGGGCAGTTCATACTGGGGTGAGATGAGACTATCGGATCAGGGATCAGTGCACTAAGGATATGTGAAGTGTCTATTAAAGAACAATTATCATTTTTTGGTTAGTAATGAGGGGATGATCCTAGTCAAGGGGAGGGATTCAATGCTTGGTTAACTCTGCAGTTGGTTGTGAATTTCTACACATCTCCTCCATTGTGGTGGTATTGTAAGCATTGTAGAAGGACCAATATATATGTCATGAGGTGCATTGGGAGCATCAGATTCGTGGAATATTGGCTATTAAGGTTCAAGGAATGTCATTGTGGTTAGGTGATGAATTATGCGGTGCATGGTGCTAATTTAGCAAAGGTATGCAATCATATTCTGGTAAATCGTGTGGTAGTTGATACGATGTTCATATGTTGGAAACATACCTAGCAGAGACTTTCGGGTGTTGGAACTGGGTTCTGAGATTATTGTATGGATAGAGGAGGATGTCGTCAGATTTGATCGAGCTAATGAGCTCAACTGAGTGGAGGCAACACAAGTAGGTGCACGAAGTGTTAAACAATGAATTTGGGCAATTCCAAAGCATTTCGTGGCACGTTCGAGGACGAACGTATGTTTAAGTGGGAGAGAATGTAACGACCCGACCGGTCGTTTTGAGCTCTAGCGCATCGTTCAGCGGTTTGAGGGCATGAGCAACTTCGTTTCAGGTATTATGACTCGTAGGCATGGTCGGAGTTGAATTTCAGGAAGTTCGGAGTCAATTTGGAAAGAAAATTCTCATTTCAGAAGCCTTAAGTTGGAAGAATTGACTAAGATTAGAATTTTGAGTAAACGACCATAGAATCAGGATTTGAAGGTTCCAGAAGGTTCGTATGATGATTTTGTACTCGGGCATACGTTCGGAACGGGTTTTGGACGACCCGGGAGCGTTTCGGCGTATATTGTAGAAGTCAGCATTTTAGAAGAAACTTCATAAGTCTGGGTTGAAGTGCATTTTAGTGATGTTGATGTCCGGTTGGGGTTTTGAGTCTAGGAATAGCTCCGTATGGTGATTCTGGAGTTGGGAGCGCGATCGGAAGTGAATTCGGAGGTCCGTAGGTTATTTTGAAGTCATTTGGCTAAAGATAGAAATTTGAAAGTTTTTGAGAAATCCGACCGGAAGTGAAAATTTTAATATCGGGGTCGGAATGCGGTTCCGAAAGTTGGAACATGTCCGTAATATTAAATGTGACCCTTGTGCAAAATTTGGGATCAATCGGACGTGATTTGATAGGTTTCAGCATCGAATGTAGAAATTTGAAATTTCAAAGTTCATAAAACTTGAATTGGAGTGTGATTCATAGTTTCAACATTGTTTGATGTGATTTGAGGCCTCGAGAAAGTCCGTGGGATGTTATGGTACTGATTCTTGTGATTAGACGGGGTCCCGGGGGCCTCGGGTGGATTCCGAATGGTTAACGGATCAAATTTGGAGTTGAGAGAAAGCTGAGGCTGCTGTCATCTGGTGTGACCGCACCTGCGAGGTTTTGGCCGCAGGTGCGGCTATGGTGTTGCAGAAGCGGAAAAGGGGTGGATTTGTTGGGAGCCGCAGGTGCGAGGTTATTTCCGCACCTGCGAAGACGCAAGTGCGGACGAGAGAGCGCAGGTGCGGATCCGTCTGGGGAAGGAAGAAGCCACAGGTGCGAGAGTTTGGGTGCACCTGCGGGCGCGCAAGTGCGGACGTAGTCACCGCAGGTGCGGAAGGACTGGAGGCAGTGCAGTGTTTTAAAAATGGGAAATTTGGCCGTTCTTCTCCTATTTTCATTTGGTGTGGGCGATTGTGGAGAGCTTAAAGGGGGGTATTTTCTTCAAGCATCACAAGGTAAGTTGTTCCAATTCATTTCAAGTTAAATACATGGTTTAGGTAAGGATTTAAGTGTGGGAATTTATGGAAAATTGTGGGATTTGGAAGAAAACCTAGAATTTGTATTTTTGGATTTGCCCACGAATTTGAGCATAAAAATTAGAGTAAATTATATATTTGAGTTAGTAAGGCTATGGGTATAGTTTATCTTTGAGAAATTTCGGAACCCGGGCACGTGGGTCCGAGGGTAATTTGGTCAACTTTTCAAGCGGAGATGGGAATTTATATAATTTGAATTGTTACCAGTATTAGAGTATATTTTCATTGGGTTGCCCGTTATTTGGCTAGTTTTGGGGCGTTGTGCATTGATTTGGGTCATCAGAAGGGCTTGGAGGCCGGTTATGAATCTTCGGAGCAAAGTAAGTCTCCTTTCTAACTTTGTGAGGGGGAATTGTCCCCATAGGTGAACTAATTGAATATGTGCTACTATTTGTGGGGGCTACTTACGCACGAGGTGACGGGATTCCGTGTGTAGCTACTATCATGCTTGTGTCTTGGTAGTTTAGGACTCACTAGCATGCTTAACTTGTTGTACTAGTAATTTTGCTAATGAAATTAGTCTGTTAATATTATCGAATTAGTAACTGAATACCTAAGAAGGTTGACGTTTATTTTCCTTAATCATCTAGAAAGAGAATTGATTTTTCCTGGGATAATTATTTTCCTGATAACACACGTTTTATTTGTCGTACTTGTAACCTTACTGAAAAATTTATAATATTTATAACCTTATCGAACTTGGCAAATGAATTTCCAGAAAAGATTTAAATACTATCTTCGAGTCCATTAAAAAGATAATTTTATCACTTCCTTGAGTAACTGTTTTCCTGATAAAATGTGAATTTATGGTGTGAATATCTGTATTTATGAGTACCTGAGTCGCATGTATGATTCGCGAGCAGGGTAACTCTATTATTTATATATGACCACGTCGCATGATCGATTCGCGAGCGGAGTAATAGAGTCATCTATGGTTCGAGTCATTCAACCCTTCGGCAGTGTACATTTTATTATTGTTGGTCCGCGCCGTTCGACCCTCGACATTTCTTGTGCATGATAATTGATGTGTACTTTCTGGTATTTATACCTGTTTACTGTCCTGGGAATTATAAATTGTCAATTGAATAATGAAGATTTAAGATCTTAAATGTGAAAGAAGTCGCTATTTCCTATCCCGACATATTAAATTGCCTATGATATCTTTGCTTAGTGTCGCCCTTGATTTTATTAAATTGACCTCTAGCAAGTGTCAAATTCGACCTCTCGCCACTACCTCTTCGAGGTTAGGCGGGATACTTACTAAGTAAATGTTGTTTTCGTACTCATGCTATGCTTGCTGTGCATTTTTATTGCATAGGTGCATTCATAGCTAGTGGCCCTGCTTGACGCAGTGATGTGGCTGACTTGGAGGCTTAGACGAGCTGCATCATCCGGAGACGACCCGCAGCTGACAGAGTCTTCATCAGATGTATTGTATTTTATTTAAAATTCCTTGTCCAGTTTGTATTTGGATAAGTATTGTAATACATGTATAATTCCTAGAAAATTTTCTCATGCACTAATGACACGAGGTTCTGGGACAACTATGGGATTTACTCACTATTTAAATTTGCTAAAGATATTGTTGTTTACTCAGTGGAAGCTCGCTAATTATTATTTAAGAAAATGAAAAAGGAATGACTTCAAGAATTTTAAAATAAAGATTTTATTAATTATTAAGTGTTGGCTTGCCTGACAGTGGGGTCTGGCGCCATCACGACCTTAATGGATTTTGGGTCGTGACATTAATCGTGTTCCAGCCCGGTTTAAGTGGTATTTTTTTTTAAATTCTAATCGTTGCCAACAGCCAAAAATAGTCTTTTTGCATTTTTAGCCATTTCGGCCTATCCCTTTACTAAAATAGCTCATTCATTCCTAATAATTGATAAATTACATTCCTAGTGTTTTAATAACTATAAATAGCCCTCTTTTCTTCATTTTTTTCTTACATCTTGCTCCCTTCTTCTACTCTAATTCTCTTCAAATTCTTTCTTGACTATTGAATTGCTTATTGCTCTCAAGTTCTCAATTAATAAACATTTCAAGTTTTATCAATTATTTACTGTCGCCACTACAAAATGACAATTATCAAGTGAAGTGTAGTTATCATTTTTGTTAGGTTCAAGTTAAATCATGCCCCGTGCTTCTAGAGTGCGTTCATATGTTTGGGAACACTTTGAGGTGGTAGAATAAAATGAAGAAGTTTGCGAAGTAGAATGCAATAATTGTGGTCGAGTCTTTAATGTTCGTCGAAAGTAGGAGGGAACAACTGGTTTAAGGAGGCATATCAAGGATTGTCTTGAACGTACTCCAGGAATTCGTATTTAAGTTGATTTAAGACAATTTGTGTTATTTTGAATTTGTTAGACTTATTCAAGCTTAATGTGTAAGTTTATAAGATAAGTTAATTTGAAGTATTGTTATGCAATGAAAAAATATGACATGAAAGCCTTTGAAGTTTGATCTTTACATATTGGTCTAATTAAATAATTTTATGTAGCCACTTAATTTTAATTTTCAAATTTTCAAATTCAAATTTCAAGTTTAAAACTTTAAAGTTTAAGAGTTTAATTTTATGCCTTAAAACTTATTTCAGTATTTAAAAGTTTGCAGACACTTTAGTAACAATTACATTGAACAACGAAACATAATACACTGAAAAAATAAAAAAAATTAACCCGGCCCAGTCCGGATCCGATAAGCCCGAACCTCGACGGGCCCACTAAAACCCGGAATATCCCAGCCCATTACCAGTTCGAAACCCAGCCCACTAACTAGGTCGCCCCATTAACCCGGCGAGCTATTTTTTCCCATGTTCAAGCCGTTCGGTAAATACCCTTAATTTCAACATCAAGGACCTATGATAAATATTTTTTTCCAGAAATATCAAGTGCCATAAATTTAAGCTTTAATAAGTTCGACATAGTGAAAACTATCACTAACAAAAGTATAGATAAATTTGAAGTAATTTGGATAATTATGAAACAAGAAAAAGTAAGTTATCTAATATGGCATTCATATTCATATAAACAGAATTCAACAAAGTTTTGAATCAATAAAATTAATCGAAAATCTCGATGGCAAATTCTTAATTGAATTAAAAGAAAAATAAAGGTGAAGCTCAGATGTATCCATGACAAAGTCTTGTTACGGTATGATCTAGTAAACATATTCTATTTTAAGATCTTAACAACAATTTTATAATGATCTTATAATCAAAATTTTACATTTGTATGTATTTTTAAAACTTGAATATAAAATGAAATCGATAATTATTTTAGAATTTGTTGGAAGTATGCTCAAAAGATAACTGCATAGTGGCTTAAACAACAAATCATACGCAGACATCACTTTTATCTGAGGAAATGGTTATTGGGGTACATCCATGTAGTTGAGCTTATATATATAAGGATGATTAGATTTAACTGGATGAAAACATTAAAAGAACGATGTTATCTAAATTAATGGTATATGTGCAGATTATTAATTAACCTAGGGCTGGGCATATATTGGGTATAACCGATAATCCGAATCAAAAAAAACTTATTGGGGTATTAATATCGGGTTATTGGGTTAACGATTTTATATTTTTTCACTATTGGGTTATAGGTTCGGCTCACGGTTTGCCCGATTTCTTAACGGGTTAACCGATAACCCAATAAGATTTAACAAAATTAGAATTTTACCCTTAAGTATATAAATACATCTAGGGCTTCATTCTCTCTTTTTTTCCCAATATTTCCAGCCGCATTCAAGATTGAAGTTTCCCGTTCACTCTTCAGACTCTTATTCAATTCTTGAACAATTCTTATTCAAAATTCAAAGTACAACCACATTCTTAGAATCTTAGCATAAGTCTGTGTTCTAAAGTTACTTCTTTGTTAAGAACAAATTTCGTTCCGTTCTTTTGAGTTTTACAGTAGAGTTCGATAATAAAAATACAGGATTTTTGATTATTTTCGATTCTTTATTTTGTGCTTATGTTTTAGTACTATATTTGTACTTGTTAATTTTAAGGTGAAATTGCTACTACGTTGTATTGTTATTAATGTACTTGGACAAATGTTATTGAAGAATTAACACTATTTCAGTCGTGTTTGGACAACTGTTGAATTACTAGTACTCTTGTTGCTCTTGCTATAATTGGACTCTGAAAATGACATTGATCTCTTGATTATGGTTTGGAAGGAAACCAAAAAGTTGTAATTTATGTTCCTGTTAACTAATATATCGGGTGAATTGGAGGTGGAATGCTTGTGGAGTTGTAGTATCAATTTTTGAGATTGCATGGGTCATGAATTTGTCAAAATGAAACATGCTTCAAATATTAGTTGTGGCTAGAACGCAGAATTGGGTAGTATACTATATGTGAATTCTTCTCTTTTTTGCTTAACTCGAGTGTATTGTCTTCTCTTTTTTTCTTAACTCTAGATTGAGTTATCTTATCGGGTAAACCGATAACCGAACCGATAATGATCAATAACCGAGTAACCGATAACCGATAACTAATATCTTATCGGTTTATCATATTTGTAAACCGATAACCGATATGCTAAACCGATAATAGTCATAACCGAACCGAACCGACCGGTACCCACCCCTAAATCAACCTTGAAAAAGTCACCATGCATTCTCCGGCAAACAAAACGTCATAACAATGCTATGACAACTTTAAAAGAAATATACCAGAAAACAGAGTGGTGGTAGCTAGTGTGTGCCGGGCCGGACTTGAATAGAAGCTAATTCGTGCTAATAACGTGTTATGAAATAAAATTAATATAACAAGAACTGGGTAATTAACTAGAACATAAGAAGGGAATTAATAATATTAGAAGGAGGATTTCTTCTGTTTTTAATTGTTGAATAGGTTCATTAGTGAACCTATATATAGAAACATTTCATTGTTACAAAATCAATCCAAAATCTATTATGAATACATAACCTATCTAAAATCTGTTATGAATATATAACTAATCCAAAACCTGTTATGGAAGACATCCATCGTTGCAAATACTTGCAAGATTTATAACTATATACCGTTAAAACTGGGCTCACCCGATTTTGTTGGTTAACCGACACCAGGATAATGGATCGAGACTGGCCCTATATTATATCAGACCGAGACATGAGGATAAGGTACCGAGCTCGAGGACTGTCATACAACTCTCGAGACCAGTAATCGAAGAGGACCATGCCAAAAAAAATTCTACAAGTCTAACTGGGAATGGAGAAATAAGTACATCGAATACCTAAAGAAGGGGAAGTTCCCATCAGACCCGAAAGAGTCAAGGCCTCTACGCACAAAGGCAACACAATTCACCTTGGACGAGGATGGAACACTGTTCAGGAGAATGTTTGACTGACCATTGGCGATATGTTTGGGACCGAGAGACACCGACTACGTCCTACGGGAGATTCACGAAGGCACTTGTGGAAAACACTTCGGTGTCGAGTCATTAGTTCACAAAGATATCAGAGCAGTGTACTATTGGGCCGATATGGAAAAGGATACAAAAGAGTTCATTCGAAAGTGCGATAAATGTCAAAGGTATGCGCCGATGATTCATCAGCCCGGGGAGAAACTTCACTCGGTCTTATCCCCATGGACGTTCATGAAATGGGGTATGGACATCGTCGGCCGTCTCCCATCGACCGCAGGTAAAACTCAATTTATTTTATTTATGACTGATTATTTTTCTAAGTGGGCTGAAGCATAGGCTTTTGAGAAAGTTATAGAAAAAGAAGTCATAGACTTCATTTGGGACAACATTATATGTCGATTCGAAATGCCTGCCGAGATCATGTGCGATAATGGAAAGCAGTTCATCGGCAGAAAAGGGAGTAAATTTCTCGAGGATCACAAGATTAAAAGGATTTTATCAACACCGTATCATCCCAGTGGGAACGGACAAGCCGAATCGACCAACAAGACCATCATTCAAAATCTCAAGAAGAGATTGACCGACGCTAAGGGTAAATGGAGAGAGAAACTGCCCGAGGTTCTTTGGGCGTACTGCACGACATCGAAATCTAGTACAGGGGCAACACCGTTCTCTTTAGTCTATGGTGCCGAAGCTCTTATCTCGGTCGAAGTCGGGGAACCTAGCCTCAGGTTTCGATATGCAACTGAAGAATCGGATCACGAGGCCATGAATACGAGCCTAGAATTATTGGATGAAAGATGATAAGCCGCCCTCGTTCGATTGGCCGTACAAAACAGCGAATCGAAAGGTATTATAATCGAAGATCCAATCTTCAACATTTTAAAATCGGGGACTTGGTACTAAGAAAAATCACCCTTGACACTCGAAATCCTAATGAAGGAAAACTAGGTCCAAATTGGGAGGGACCGTATCAGGTCCTCAACATTATTGGAAAAGGATCTTACAAGCTCGGCACAATGGACAGCAAGCAATTGCCGAACAATTGGAATGTATCGCTCCTAAAATGATATTACTGCTAAGGTACGACCTTTCCATTTTTATTTATATTTTAAACTAATCGATTGCAGGTGTACGATCAGGAATGGTGATGGATTATTCAACACGGAGTCTTTAGGTCTGAAAGCACATGTTGTACTCTTTTCCCTTATACCGGTTTTTTTCCCAAATGGATTTTTTCGGCGAGGTTTTTAACGAGGCAACCATTGTTTGTACTAACTTAGAGCAGTCCAACAGTACCTGAGGCTTCTTTAATATCAACCTCGAATACTAGGGGGCATTGCCCTCGGATGTCAACTTTTGTTGCAAGGAAATTACTTTGTGACAGTAGGGTCTCGATAGGTAAATTTTGTAAGGGTCAAACGGTCGAATGAGTCGTGCCCATATAGGTTGCTCGAGCCCTGACATCAAACATGTACGCATGTACAACCATCTATTAAGAGAAAGATTTTCCTTGCCAAATATCTCATGCCTTAGAAAAATTTTACTTTTCAATTTCGTGCTCTCGATCTATTGTGAAAACAGGCTTAAGGGCTGATCATAATGGAAATTCGAACAACTAACCCCTCACTCAGGGACTGACACTTCGAGCAAGCTCGAAGTAAAAGGGGAAAATAAGTCTAAGAGGCAAGTCCCAAATAAAAGGCTACGACTGAATTAACACAGTTCAGAGACGTCCGAATTCCGTAATAAAACAGGCCTTCGAATATCTTCATAAAACCGGTTTAAAATGCTACCCTCGGTAAAATTATAAAAGGCTTCGATAATATCAAGCCTCAAAAACTCTAATGAGTATAAAATGGTTCGAACTCTCGAACAATTCCTTGTGTCATGTTAAGGCATTACAAAACATTACAAAGGGATACTCTCTCTCTCTCTATGCCCTCGGCGTAAGGTAGTTAACCTATGTCGGTGTGTCCATGGCAGGGGCGAGAGTAAGAGGTAGTGAACGAGGAAGAGGGCGAGCTATTCCGATCATCAATTTGGGAAGTTCAGTTTGAAAACATAGCGCAAAACCAAGGAACAAAGAAGAAGACATGCCAACATCCCCTCATGCACAAAGGGGATCTTAAGAAGGAAACCAAGGAGAGACATCAATTGGTGTCATGAAGAAGATCCAAATGAGTTCAGCAACATCAGAGAAAGGAGCAGATCTAGAAACGGAAGAAGCAAGGGAAATCAGTGTTCTACCAATGGCACAAACCAATGAATAGTAATTTCAACAGAGGTGAGGAAGGAGCAACCAGAGAAGGATGACAATCAAGCATGGTAAATATATTCGCTAAGAATAGGGCGGCTGAAAATGGTATGGCACTAACATATATCCCACCACAAGTTATCAATGGCCAAATAATTGTAAAATTGGATAGGGAGGAGGTTGATAGAGAAACTAAGAAATGGAGAGGGGCTTTAATAGCATATGTAATTGGGGATTTGCCAGATTATAATGCCATGAAGACATACATAGAGATGAATTGGAATGATATCCTACAACTAGATCTATATATGCATGAGGAAGGATACTACATGATCAAATTCAAAATGAGAGAAGACATGCAGGAGATTCTATACTCTGGCACATATACTATTAATAATAGACATATCATTCTTAAGCAATGGACATCGGATTTTGATTTTGAGAAGGAATTCCCTACAGAAATTCCTTTATGGATTAAGTTCCCTAAATTTCCACTAAATTGTTGGGGGAATAATTCGCTTAGCAGGATTGCCAGCTCAATTGGAACACCTATATACGCAGATGAATGTACTGCAAAGCAAATAAGAGTTTCTTATGCAAGGATGCTAATTGAAGTTGATGTGACCAAACCTATGTTGAATGAGATAACTGTGGAGGATCCAAATGGAAGAGCTTTCTTACAGCCAGTAATTTATGATTGGAAACCAAAGTTCTGTGATAAATGCCAAGTCATTGGACATAAATGTCAACCGGAAGGTAGAAGACAAGAGCAATAATATAGGGAACCAATGAATGAAAAAAAGGGGGGAAAAATAGTACAACAATGGATCACTAAAGATAAAGGCAAATCAAAGCAACATGTAGATGGGGAAACTATGCCAGAGTCAAATCAAGACATCCATCACCAGGTGAAAACAAATATTGTCACAGATGCAGGGCAAGGTTCAGGGGTGGTGAAGAACAATATGCAAGTGCAACAAAAGGATAAAACACCAGATGTAGCAAACAAAAGTAAGAGTATGGAAAGAACAAGTCCAGAGCTAAATGATATCAATTTTCCAGTGCTTGGCTCAGTACCATTGAAGAATGGGTTTGGAATTTTGAGTAGAGAGGTGTAAGGGGCTTAAACAGAACCTCCTGAATATAGGAGGTAGAACAAAGAGATCAATATGACTTGGATAGTATGGAACATACGTGGATTGAATAAGAGGTATAAGAAGAAGGAAGTAAGGAATATTCTGGAAAAAAAAAATAGGAATAATTGTTCTAGTAGAAACAAGGGTTACGGAGAATAAAACTGAAATTATTAGTAAAAATATTTCTCTAGTTTGGGGTAGATTACATAACTACTCAACTTCTAGTAATGGTCGAATATGGTTATTATGGGACACTAATAGATATCAAGTTACTAAGCAAGCAGAAAGAGCTCAAATGATGCATTGTGAAGTCAGAGGGCATATTACACAGATTGATTGTATGATCACTGTCATTTATGGATTCAATACTAATGAACAGAGAAGGGAGATATGGGAAGACTTGAAAACACTAGCTCAACGCATTACAAAACCTTGGCTAGTGATAGGGGATTTTAATGCGATATTGTGTTAAGTGGATAGAATACATGGGAATCCAGTCCATCAAGCTGACATACAAGATTTTACAGATTGTATTCAAATAACCAATCTGAGTGAACTGCCTTGGAGAGGAGACTATTACACATGGACAAACAAGCAACGAGTAGAAGGTAAAATCTTAAGTCGAATTGACAGAGCTTTTGGAAATTATGAATGGATGATGAAATAGGGTAATATAATAATGAAGTACGACCTACCAGGAATATCATATCATGATCCAATGATACTTGCAATGGGAGCTGACCAGTTGACCATCAAATGTCCATTTAGATTCTTCAATGTCTGGGCAGAACATAAAGAATTTGAACATATGGTTGAAGACACTTGGAAGCAAATAAGGGATCATTGGATCATAAGGGGAATATGGATGAAACTGAAAGCACACAGGCCAAGACTAAAGCAGTTAAATAATAGTGAATTCAGAAATCTAACTCAGAAGATAGAGGATGCAAGAAATAAACTTATGACAACTCAGAGTCATTTACAACAGACTTACAATGAGGCCATGCATGAATAAAAAAGGTGTGGATTACAGAACTTGGAGAAATGGTCAATGGTTGAAGAGAGAATTTTGAAGCAGAAAGCAAGAGCTAAATGGATACAGCTGGGAGATGCAAACACAAAGTATTTCTCAGCTGTAATGAAGGAAAGAACTCACAGAAAGCAGATAAGAGAATTGAAAACTTTGGAGGGAAGAAAGATCAATTAGCCAAAAGAGATCAAATAAGAGGTCATCAAATTCTATAAGAGTCTAATGGGAACAACTGCAACGAACCTTCCAGCAGTAAGCAGAATTGTAATGAAAAGGGACCAACATTAAATCAAGATCAAAGACTGATGCTATGTGAAAAAGTGACAAAGCAGGAAGTAAAAGATTGACTGAAAGGCATATGGGATGATAAGGCTTCAGGAATTGATGGATATAATGTTGTCTACTACCAAAAAAACATGTCACATTATTGGTAAAGAGGTAATTAAGGGAGTGAGGGAGTTCTTCTCAACAGGTAGATTGTAGCCATTAATTGTACAGCCATTACTCTGATCCCAAAGACTGATAATCCAACAACAATTAAAGAATACAAGCCTATAGCATGTTGCACTGTCACGACCCAAATTCCCAACCTCAGAGATCGTGATGACGCCTAACACCACACTTGCTAGGCAAGCCAATATTAGAAATTGATTAACTAATTTCCTTGATTAATTACTTGAGCATAAATTAATAAATTTTAATTGCGCCTAATTAAAACAATTCCCAACAGAAATAAAATAAAATGATAACAATGACCATTTAAATAAAACGGATCATGAACTACTAAAGAATACTACAAATAATGGCTGAAAGAAATAGTGCGACTGTTCTGAACAATATAAAACAGTGTATGTAGAAATGGGAGAAGACTCTCGGAATCTGCGAACGCCGGCAGATGTACCTTGTGTCTCCAAATGAATCAGGTGGTCGTCCTGGAATCCTCTACTGCTGACTAGTACCTGGATCTGTGCAAAAGATCACAGAGTGTAGTATCAGTACAACCGACCCCATGTACTGAGTAAGTGTCAAGCCTAACCTCGGCGAAGTAGTGACGAGGCTAAGACGGGGCTTTAACAATAAACCTGTGATATTAATATATATATATATATATATATATATATATAATAACACAATAAAAAAATTATACACGAACAAGAAAGTATATCTGAGAAAATAATTATAAAACAGGAAGGAAATCTAAACACATCAATTCAAATACTGCAACAATAATAAAGTAACACAACCGCCTCTTTCAGGCCTCAGCTATAACCAATCCTTAACAATTTTTAAGTTTTCAAACTTTATCTTTAAATAAAAGTAGTGCCAAAATATGAAAATAGTAATATAAAATAGAAAGTTTCAAATCTTTTTTTTTCAAAAAAATAAAACAGTAAAAATAAACATTTAGCTTTTCAAATCTTTATTTTCTTTTAAAATCAGTAAAAATATAAATGTCTTCCCTTATCGCTCCTTGTTGCGGCGTGCAACCTGCTCCCACCTGTCTTCCCTTATTGTTCCTCCCTAAATATATCACCCTTATTACTCCTGTTGCGGCGTGCAACCCGATCCCACCTGTCCGCCATTATCACTCCTTGTTGCGGCGTGCAACCCGCTCCCACCAGACATATCATATCAATTTATTCATAATTTCACAATTCAAGTCAAACCCTTTCACAATACTGTTATTTCCACAATTTCAAACAGACAATAATATAGCTCGTAAGCTTTAATCAATATCATTTCACAATAAAACCAATCAGAATATAAGTAAACACCGTAACGCTGTCAAACCATCTTAGTTTTTATATACTATGATAAACTCAAGAGAACAGCCAACACTTTTAACACACTTATAACAACAATTGAAAATACTCAATGAAACCCAATAACCACGTGAACCTCAACAATTGCGAAACAGTTAGATTGCATTTCTCACAACTTCCTCAATATTATCAAAACGAAACCACCAGGAACGTAAATATATATATATATATATATATATATATATATATATATATATATATATATATATAATTCGTAAAAATAATGTCAAACCTCTCAACCGTTATACATATCACAAGGAAACCAGCTCAAACAACAAATACCCTTTCCAAATAATCACAATAATATCTAACAACAAATCAACAAGGTCAAATAGTCATAGAAGCAATAATGAATATATAACAATTAAGATAATGATCAAATAATTGGGGAGCGAAAAGGGGGTCATGTTTAACAGACAATTTGGGTAGTGCAT
The DNA here is from genome assembly GCA_005239525.1 of Nicotiana knightiana. NCBI lineage: Eukaryota > Viridiplantae > Streptophyta > Magnoliopsida > Solanales > Solanaceae > Nicotiana > Nicotiana knightiana. The sequence goes on from ML384023.1 coordinate 47,578, forward strand.
AGATACTCATCACCACACCTATACACTACGTTATGCATTTCACATAACAAACAAGTGGGGAGTCCTATTCCCTCAAGCCAAAGTTAGACCAAACACTTATCTCAATTTCACAGGCCACTCACTGTTTAATTATAATTTTTACTTTTAAATTCACCTCCGACCCACTCGTATCTGCAGGTATTATTTCAAGAGGCATCTTTATTGCAGAGTCTCAATCCTCCCTTTCAAGCAGTCCATTAACTACCTACTCAACCAAAATTCCATATCTGCTAACACAAATAACTCCATCGTATCTCAAAATATCCCATAATTTAGCAACTTCCTTTACATGTAGCTGATATTTAGTTTCTTGCATTGTGTAGTCAATATTTGCATCATCAAGTATACACTGTCAATGAAAATCTTTGATGCAGATTATCATTCCTCCATAAGGATTCACAAATACATAAAGTCTCCTTGGCTGACCGAGTGAATCAATGAACTCCTGAAGTTTTTGAAAGATTTGATGCGGAAGACAAAGAACAATATTGGAAGAAAAACTTTTGCTCTTCTCATTAATTCCACAAGTATTTATAGACAAAGAAGGTAGAGAAATAAGAGAAAACCTAAACCTAATAGGAGAAGAAAACCTAAACCTAATAGGAGACCAAGACCTAAACAAGGAAAATAAATATACAAGGTACTAAGGAAAATATTACACATTCCTAATTAAACTCTAATTCTTTCTTTATCACTAATTCTTTTCTTATCACCCCCCCTCAAGTGGGAGCATGAAGATCACGAATGCCCAACTTGTCAAGTAAGAGC
>ML384027.1:0-28073 GCA_005239525.1 Nicotiana knightiana
AAACAAGATTTAATACGATTTAAGAAAATCCAATCCATAAAGTTTACAATCATTCTGGAAATATTGAGTCTATAGGTGTATTTTACACCAGTGCTTAATTACACGAATACAAATTTCCAAAAATCGTAAAAAACAACATTTAAACAATGAAAATTACCTAGACTATTGTTGCTTTAGTTTCGAACTTGCTCATGGCTTTAATTCACCACATGATTTTCCAACAAGAAAAGAAAATGGTTATGCATTTATATAGGCATGGTCGAATCTCACCTCTTTTAATGCCTCTTCATTCAGAACTTCACATAAACATAGTGATAAATTGGACACACATACAACAACAGGTTTCAGATATCATGACCAAATTTCAACAGAAATTCATGATAAATGCTAACACATAGTTCATCAGCTCATATATTAAAATAAACGAACAGAATATTCAGCCAACTACAACAGATTTCAAACACAAAGATTCTCATTCAAGAGCAGAATGTTACATACCTTAAGAGAGAATACACTAATAAAATCTGACCAAATAAAGGTCAGGGGAAAACCAGAAATTTGAAGCTTAAATCCAGCCACAGAACAACAGTAAATCAACCAGAGAAAACCCAGAAAATAATAACTCTAATAAACCAGAAATTCGAGTAGAAAGTCAGCAACAGAATACTAGTTTTTTTTCCAGGAAAAACGATAATCAAAAGGAAATCTGTTTCAGCAGATTCCAGTACTCATTTTGGTATTTTCAGTATTTTTTTTTTTCAGAATAGGGGTGGAGTTTCTAAGCAGCTGCTGCATAAGAGTGTTGAGGCGTGTAGTAAGGTCTGTAGGTGTATAGTGTATATTTCAGTCTAGAGAATGTATATTCCAGTCTAGAGAGTGTAAAAAAAATGTCTATTGTGTAAATCTGTTTTTAGAGGTCCAAAAAGCCTGTGTGGCTGCTGAATATCCTAACCTATTTATAGGGATATTTAGGGTAGCATCTTTTTAGAATATTTCTTATCTCTTTAGGCTGAAATAGTACAGGTACAACTGTCTAACCTTATCCTATTGGACAGTTGTACCCCCTTCTAGAATATTCCTACCAATTACAGCCCTTATCCACTTTTAAAGTTACTATTTTACCCCCTAAAATTCGATTTTATGATATTTTCCAAATTCTAGAAGTTCCTTGGGTTGTTACACCCAAGATTCTTCAATTGTAGTTCCTATAGTACCCCTAAGTACCTTTAGAATTACTCTTTTAATAATTAAGGATTATGTTATTAGCTTATTAATGTTGACTGATTTTAATCCTAATTGAGTGATTAACTCAATAGTTAACCACTAAGGAAGTTAAATTTAGACTAACTCTTAACTTAATATGTAATTAGCTTAATTATTTGTCTAAGTTAGGAATTAGATTGATTCAAGTGATTCAAGAGGTCGAGACATTAGACTTAGTTAATTACCTACACTATGACTTATCTTAGTTGCCAACTTAAGCTTAAGTAGTTAAGTATAATTAACTTTCCAATGATTGAATCAAAATTTTAAAATTGAATGCCTTGGAATCGGCCGGTAGAAAGATTGTAGGGTTTCTATTTTTTAGATATAAAATTGCTTGTTTTTGGTATATTTTTTGGAGAAATCATGGGAGGGAGGTGATTGAGGAGGAGGAGAGGATTACCTGGTACAATTTTGGGGTTATTTGGTTGAGCTCCGCCGCTGGCAGGCGATTTTTGGGCGGCGGATGGGCGGAAGACGGCGGAGGCCGGTGATGTCAAGAGAGAGATGAAGGGGGTTAGTCTTTGGGGGGTTAGGAGAGACGAGTTTGAGGAGGGATGGTAGAGGTTAGGACGTATATATATTTATGAGGGATGAGTTCCCAGCCGTTGGATCTGGGGAGATCAACGGCTGGGATTAACCTAATCTAAAATGGTGTCGTTTTTGAGTAATGGGGCTGGCTGGGTTTAGCTTATTTGGCTGGGTATTTGTGTGTTAGGGAGGAAAGATTTTGGGTCTGGGTAAGTTGGTCCAGGTCCGATTTTAACCCTCCTATGACCAATTTAAATTAATTAGTTAATTAATACTAATTCAAATTAAACTTCAAAAAATAGTAACTAATTTTAACTTTGTTTTGTCTAACTATAAATTAATTGATGAGTTAATTAAGAGTAACACCATTTAATTTAAATACTCCTAATAAATTCGCAATTTGGTTGGAAAGAACGATTAAATTAAGCAATTATCAATTAAATCTATATTATGCCAAATAAACATATTTCCGTTATTATGTGCTTCCATTAGTCGCAAATAATATGTTAATTAGCTCTAATTCTAATTTTTATCTAATTAAAAGGAAAAATTAATTAATGATGGATTAAAGGATGAAATTATGAATTAATACTTGCAATTTTGAACAACAAATTTATAATTTCCTAATGAAAATGATTAAGGTTATGCACCTAATTATGCAACTTTAAATCATTTATGAATTTAAAAAGGCAAATTATGATTATGCCATGCGAAAATAATTCACAAATAACACTGAAATTCATCAAAAATTTATAAAACTAATTTATTTATTGAATTTTGTAGGAGTATATAGTAGGTTAAAAATTACATGCTCACAGTTGCCCCTCTTTGCTTGGAAACACGAAGAGTTTTCGGGGAAAGACAAAGTGAGCAGTTATGAAACTTTTACCCGTTCAAATACTCCATGCGAAGCGTTTTTTGAAAAGTTTGACCGAGCCCTGCTTCAAAGGATGCCTACATATACTTGGCTATAAAGGAATCATGTCAGTGTAGTTCTGGAAGTTTTGGTAGCTGGGACTACCGGGTAACTGTGATTTAGCTGTGGTTGTTACTGTTGTTACTGCTGCTGAGCTCCTTATTACACCAAAGTAACAAAACAAAAAAGACTAACTAAGCCTATAAACTACTAGTTACAAGATCCCTATCTATACACTCTAAGGCTTGGTCTTGAGTCTTGGATTTTGCTGACTCTGACCTGGATCTCGATTATTGATAGTCGTAGATGCTAGTTTTATCTTCTCATCCTTCGGATCAAGGCAGGATATACAGAACGGATGGCTTTAATCTCTTCCTGAATTATCCACGTCTTTCCCGCTTCTGCACTTTAGATTCAATCTTTTTTTCTCTTTTTATTCCGGATCGAAACTTTTCCTTTTGGTCGTCTCGAATCCATTGTCCTAAAGTATAATCTGCGCAAAATAAAAAACAAACGAACGAAATTTTCTGCCCCAGTTTTTTACTAGGAAAATTTTGTGAGTTATTGTAATGAAATATATGCTACTTTATTATTAAAAGCGATGAAAAGTCGGGAATGTTGCATCCGGAATGGATGTAGACTAGGGGTGGATGCCCTATGCCTAAAAGTAAAATCTACTAGGGACTGGAGACCTTATGTCGACAAGATTGACAGGTTATGCCGTCGTCAGAAAAGATCACCGGGTTATGCTAGTGTCTGGAGAAAATCAACAGGTTATGCCGCTGGCCGAAGAAGATCACCAGGTTATGCTGGTGCCGGGAAGAAATCAACAGGTTATGTTGTCGCCAAAAGAAGATCACCAGGTTATGCTGGTGTTGGGAAAGATCAACAGGTTATGCTGTTGTCAAAAGAAGATCACCAGGTTATGCTGGTGTTGGGGAGGATCAACAGGTTATGTTGTTGCCAAAAAAGAGATCACCGGGTTATGCCGGTGTTGGAAAAATACCAACAGGTTATGTTGTTGTCTGGAAAAGCCAACAGGTTATGCTGTTGCCAGGAAAAAAGATCACCGGGTTATGCCGGTATCTGGAAAAGACCAATAGGTTATGCTGTTGTCAGGAAAAGATCACCAGGTTATGTTGGTGTCTGGAAAGGCCAACATGTTATGCTGTTTCCAAGAAAAGAGATCACCAGGTTATGCCGGTATCAACTAAGGAGTGGGAACCTATGTTGGAATCAAATAAGGAACGGAGTATCCTAGGTTGGAAAAGTCATCGGGTTATGCCGACATCAACTAGGGATTGGGACCCTATGTTGACATCAACTAAGGACTGGGATATCCTAGGTTGGCATCGAGTTATGTCGGCATCAACTAGGGAGTCGGACCCTAAGTTGGCATGTCACGACCCAATTTCGGAGTCGTGATGGCGCCTGTCGTGGAACCAGGCAAGCTGACCTTTTTAACTAAGCTAAATTCAATTTCCAGTAAAAATACGATTTTAAACGAATTTATTGATAATACTAAGAATCTGAAGTTTAAAAACAATATTTGAAAAACTAAATTTAAAACCTCCAACCCCGGATCCGGTGTCACTCAGTCATGAGCTGCTACAAAAAAAAGAATGAAGAAATAGATAATATAGTCTCAAAATAAGTGCAATAGGTGGAATAAGGAAGAGAAGACGAGGTTGCGGTCGCCAGCTGCTACCTCGACAACTCCAATGAAAACTCTGACCGTTGCTCAATATCCACTACCGGGTCCCGGTGTACCTGGATCTGCACACAAGGTGCAGGGGGTACGTGAGTACACCAACTCAGAAGTAACGAACCCAAACTATGAGCTGAGAAGTAGTGACGGACAAAACCTCAAAAGTTTACAATAACAATATACAGAATTTAGACATGCTAACAGTTTATCAGGATGAGTAAATATGCCAAGTATGCCAGTATACTCTACATGTCATCATAAAAATATATGTATTAAACTAGTGTGGATATGTACATTGTTCTCACAGCTCTCCCACAGAAGTCCACTCAGTACTATATATGGCTCTCAGGCCCAGGGAAGTTCCATCCTGGAATATGCATAAACACCGGTGACCGTAGTCACTCCGTACTGAGGAAAAAGGCCAATCCAGCCCCACGGAGAAAGTCCATCTCCGGAATACAACACTCGGACAAGATCCATGCCCGGGGACGATCCATCACTCATGTAACATCCACTTCGGACAAGATCCATGTCCAGGGAAGATCCACCCCTCACATCAATGTGCTCACTGGGTGTAAAGACTCCGGAGGGGCCCTAGTGGCCCAAGCGCCATATCAAGCCAACGAAGGCATGATTTAATATCGCTGATGTGTGCAGTCCAATCTCATAACTGTCTCAATAACAAGCTCTCGGCCTCACTCAGTCATTACTCTTCAGTCTCACTCGCATGGATCACAGATGCATCCATCAGCCCGAAACAATGATAAGTATGCATATAATTAACAATACTGAGATTGGGATATGAAGTGAGATGCTATAACGGGACTGAGTATATGGAATCAAATAATCACAAAATGAGACAGTAATATACGACCACTCGGGTCTCAGCATTTTCGGCGTGAAGCCAAGCATTTATACTTAACATGATTTCTAACATGTTCATAATTACCACATTAATAGAAGCACAAATATCATCATGGAATAATCACTAAGCGGTGCCATGGGATAAGCCAGACCATAATTACTCGGTGCACGCCCGCACGCCCGTCACTTGGCATGTGCGTCACCTCAACAATAGTCATAAATCATTTAGCTCGGGGTTTCGAACCCTCAGAACCAAGTTTGGAAACGTTACTTACCTTAAAATCGGCTAAAATACTATTCCGTAGTGCCTTTGCCTCTAAATGCGGCCTCTGAGTGCTCCAAATCTACCAAGTTCAGATTTTTATCATCAAATTATGCTTAAGGAATAAATTCCAATAGAAAAATATCAAATTTAGCTCAAAATCCGAAATTGGTCAAAACCCGACCCTCGGGCCCGCGTCCCGAAACTCAAAAATTTATACAAAACTGTTTTTCATCATCTCACGAGTCCGTATATATAAAGAACACTAAAATTGGAGTTCGTTTGACCCCTCAAATCAATCCCTAAAGGTCTCATAATCTCAAGCCCTAAACCCACCTTTTTCTACTGATTTTCGTGAATTTAACACTGATATTATGTTCTATAATCATCCATAAATGAGTTTTAAGGTCCAAAACACTTACCTCTATGAAGAACAATGATTTCCCTCTTCAAAAGCCGCCCCTAAAGCTCTCTTTCCGTACAAAAATGATGTAAAAAGGGTTTAAGTCGCGAAGAGCTTATTTATATACTGCTGAGTGATTTCTTCACTGCGATCACGGAAGTCCTTACGCGATCGCGAAGAACAAAATTCCTTGGCCCCCACTTTACTCATTGCGATCGCGGCATAAGCCACATGACCGCACTTCACAGCAGCTCAACCCCACGCGATCGCAACCAGACACACGCGATCGCGAAGGCCAATTGACCTCACCCCCATGTGCCAGGTTAGCTCTACGCGATCGCACTTCACATTCTTCCATACCTACGCGATCGCACCCCGATTCAAGCGATCGCGATGTACAAAATTTGCCTGGCCCTCAGAGTGTTATACGCGATCGCAGCCCTTTCCATGCGATCGCGATTCACAGATCCCTGCTGCACAAAAACCAGAAAACCAACAATTCTCTAAGTCCAAAAATGCTCGTTAACCAACCGAAATCAATCCCAAGCCCCTTGGGACCCAAACCAAGCCTACCAACATATCCCATAATATCATTCAAACTTAGTTGCACTCCCAAAACACCAAAACTAACATCAAAACACCAAATTTACATCGGATTCAAGCCTAAGAACTTTGAAATTTCTAAAATCCTCCAACGATGTCGAAACTATCCAAAAACAACTCCGATTGACCTGAAATTTTGCAGGCATATCAAAAATGACATTACGAACCTGTTCCAACTTCCGGAATTCTATTCCGACCCCGATAGCCTTTTTTCCACTGCCGACCGACAATCACCAAAAACTAACTTTCGCCAATTCAAGCCTAATTCTACACCAGACATCACAAAAATATTCTGAACACACTCCTAAGTCCCAAATCACCTACCGAAGCTATCCGAGCCATAAAATCCGCATTCCGAGGTCATTTACCAATAAGTCAACTCTCAGTTGACTTTTCCAACTTTACGGCTATTTTTAAAGACTAAGCGACTAAACACTTACTACAACCATTCTTATTTCAAGCCTACCAACTCTAACACATCAATAACAGTATAACCAACCTATGACAAGTCACAAACAATAATTATAATGCAGGTTCTACGTAACGAATGACCGGGTCGTTACATAGCATCAACTAAGGAACGGAACATCCTAGATTGGAAAAGTCATCGAGTTATGCCGGCATCAACTAGGGATTGAGACCCTAAGTTGGCATCAATTAAGGAAAGGAAAATCCTAGATTTCAAAAGTCATCGGGTTATGCCGGCATCAACTAGGGATTGGGACCCTATGTTGGCATCAATTAAGGACTGGGATATCCTAGGTTGGCATCGAGTTATGTCGCCATCAACTAGGGAGTGGGACCCTAAGTTGGCATCAATTAAGGAATGGAATATCCTATGTTTGAAAAGGTGTGGCTGGGGATTGGAGGCCCTATACTACCTTAGGTTTGAACTGTTCTCAACATCATTTCCTCTTCTTATTTTGAATATTTTCAAAGAATGAGTGAAGGCGGGAAAGAACTTTAGAGGGAACTTTCCTTCTGGAATTGTCGCTGCAAAGTCGCTTTTGGCCGTTGCTCAATTTCCTTTGGTTGCACCTGCTTTTTGCAAGGTGACTTTTGAGTTACATATGTTTCCTTCAAACAAAGAACAATTGTCAGTTTGAAACAATGGTTGGTTTTGCGGCCTTGATTATTTCAATCTTGCTTGATTTCGGCCCCTTTGATGAATATCTCAACTGCTTTCTTACTTGCTGGGGATTGGGTTTTATCTTTAATCCCGAGAATCTTGGATTTCTGGATTTTCCTATGGCAATTGGTCACGTGGGACCCAACATTCTGACTTTGTTTGCCTTTGTAGGTCTTTCAGTTTTTGACCTTTTCTTTCAACTTTCAACTTTACGGCATTTGGAGTATTTTGGCTCTTCGATCTTTGCCGAGATGATTAGCCCCGTGGGACTCAACCTTTCGACTTTATTCGCCTTCATGGGCATCTTAATTTGGTCTTCTCCTTCCAAGAGTTCTTTGAGTTCGAAGCATCGGTCGCTATGGCCAGTCGAGATCGACTTGATTCCCCTGATGAGGCTAGGTGCCTTTTGCATATTAGCCCGTGTCAAATGAGAGCCCTGTAAATCAGTTTTGCCATCCTTTCTTTGCCTTACTTTAGAAACAGAGTTAGACCGAAAGGGATTGAAAGAGAATAACAAAGAAATGGAAACAATGAATTTTGACAAGAAATATCCCTTTCGGGGAAAGAAAAGAAGTACTTATCTGGAGTGTATGCGGCCTTCAATGAACATGACTTGCCTATTGGACTGGATGTCCGATATATGTAAATCATACGACTCTCAAAAAAATTTCACGACTTTTACCTCGAGGTTGAGAAACCTTTCCCTGGACTGCGTCCATGTCAATAACCAATTATCCTTTTCCGATTAGTGGCGCCCTTTGCGGGTTTTCACCGACTAACCTCTCCCATTTCTCTTCTTGCCATCGCCTTGTAGTGCTCTTTGCGAGTTTTCACTAACAAGACTCTCTCATTTTCAATTTCTCTGCTCACCGTCGACTTATGGTGCCCGTGGGTTTTCACCAATAAGACTCTCTCATTTTACTTTTCTCTTCTTACCGTCGCCTCATGGTTCCCGTATGGGTTTTCACCGCTAAGACTCTCTCATTTTAAATTCTTTCATTTGTTTGTATCCGATCCAAATACTTGTATCCTCCAATTTTGGACATCTTCGTCGATCGATCGGAAGGACTTGAACAGGATTTGGGGTAAAAAGAATTTGTATCGAATTACAACTTTGGAACCTTTCGACCGGAACATTGCCGAATATATCATAACACTTGCCCCAGCTTAAACTCTTGGGGAAAGTGTGGAATCTTATGTTGATTTGACTGAACCCCAGGGAGAGGCTGCCTATGTATCCTTTCGGAATCAAGTCAAACGTAGTTCAGGAAACCTTTGTTTTTTTTTTTATTTTGCTTTTTTTTTTTCAATAACACTTTCGAGTTCCAAAGAGGGTAATCAAAGAAGAGTAACTGGCTCAAAAGGTTTGCAAAAGGGTTGATAATATTTGGGGTAGTGAGAATGAAAGCCTTCATCCTTTTAATTGGAGAGTGTCACACTGCGAAAAGGTCAAACATAATACCTTTTGATTGCATCTGCATTAACAGCTATTTCAGGATCATTTCCTTCAACATCCCCTAAGTACAATGCTCCTTTTGGTAACAATTTTCTTATGATATATGGACTTTTCCAATTTTGGGCGAATTTTCCTTTCGCCTCTTCATGGTGCGGGGGGATACGCCTTAGGACGAGTTGCCCCATTTCGAAATTTCTAGGCCGCATTTTCTTGTTATAAGCGCGGGTCATTCTTTGTTGGTACAACTGCCCGTGACAAACTGCATCCATTCTTTTTTCATCAATCAGAGTTAACTGTTCCAATCGGGTTTTGACACATTCATCATCCTCAATCTCAGCTTCGACAATGATCCGAAGGGAGGGAATTTCAACTTATGCAAGTATTACAACTTCAGTTCCATAAACCAACAGATAAGGTGTAGCTCCAACTGATGTGCGCACGGTTGTGCGATATCCCAATAACGCGAAAGGCAATTTCTCGTGCCATTGCCTAGAACTTTGGATCATTTTTCTGAGGATTTTCTTGATGTTCTTATTTGCCGCTTCGACGGCACCATCGGCTTTGGGCCGGTAAGGGGTGGAATTATGGTGTGTGATTTGAAACTGTTCACATACATCCCTCATAAAGTGATTGTTTAGATTCACGCATTATCAGTAATGATAGTTTTTGGAATACCGAAACGACAGATGATGTTTAAATGCACGAAGTCCACCACTGCTTTCTTAGTGATGACTTTGAAAGAGACTGCTTCGACCCATTTTGTGAAATAGTCGATGGCAACCAAAATAAATCTGTGTCCGTTTGAAGCTTTTGGTTCGATTGGCCCAATGACATCCGTTTCGTAGGCAACGAGCGACCAAGGTGCTGACATGGCATGTAATTCCGAGGGTGGTACATGAATCAGGTCGCCATGTATTTGACACTGATGGCACTTTCGGACAAAACGGAAACAATTTTTTTCCATGGTCATCCAGTAATATCCTGTCCGCAGGATTTTATTTGCGAGGACGTACCCGTTCATGTGGGGACCACATACTCCTGAATGCACTTCGTTCATAATCTTTTCAGCTTCTTTGGCATCCACGCACTTTAACAGATTCAGATCCGGAGTTCTTTTATACAACACTTCTCTGCTTAAGAAGAAATTGCTAGTGAGCCTTCTGATGGTTCTCTTTTGGTCTCTGTTGGCCTGCTCCGGGTATTCTTTTGTTTTCAAGAACCTTTTAATATCATGATACCAGGGTTGGATATCAGGTTCTACTTCAACTGTCTTACAATAACCGTGTCTTTCCCGAATTTGAATCTCCAACGGGTCAATGTGGACATTGCCCGGATATGGCAGCATTGCAGCTAAGGTAGCTAATGCATCAACTAACTCATTGTGGAATCGAGGAATATACTTGAATTCGACGGATTTGAATCGCTTGCTAAGATCTTCCACATGTTGTCTATATGGAAGAAGCTTGATATCTCGAGTTTCCCATTCACGTTGTACTTGTTTAATGATCACGTCAGAGTCCCCCATGATTAACAATTCCTCTACATCCATATCAATTGACATGTTCATGCCTATTATGCAAGCTTCATATTCAGCAGTGTTGTTTGTACAGAAGAACCGAAGACGGGCGATGGCTGGATAATGTTGTCCCGTGGGCGAAATCAAGATTGACCCAATCCCAACACCTTTTGCATTGACTGCTCCATCAAAGAACATTTTCCAAGTGTTAGTGTCTTTTGGGATTACTTCAAATGAATTTACTTCCTCATCCGGGAAATAAGTGCTTAAAGGTCGGTGTTCATCATCAACCGGGTTCTCAGCCAGATGATCGACCAAGGCTTGGGCTTTCATGGTTGTACGGGTGACATAGACAATGTCGAACTCTGTGAGCAATGGTGGGCATTGGTTTTTGAAATATGTACTTTAAAGGATCCAGCCTGGTTATGAGATATGTAGTATAGGCCAGCAAATAATGTCTGAGCTTTTGAGCAACCCAAGTTAGGGCACAACAAGTCTTTTCGAGTAGAGTGTGTTTGGCTTCATACCTAGTGAATTTCTTGCTCAGATAGTAGATGGCTTTCTATTTCTTCCGGTAATATCATGTTTCCCAAGGACACATCCAAAAGAATTCTCCAAGACAGTAGTCAGGTACAAGAACAAAGGTCTCCCGAGCTCAGGTGGGACCAACACTGGCGGATTTGACAAATATTCTTTGATTTTGTCAAAAGCTTGCTGGCATTCATCTGTCCATTTAATCGCCGCATCTCTCTTTAGTAACTTAAATATGGGCTCACAGGTGGTCGTAAGCTGTGTGATGAACATGCTGATGTAGTTTAACCTTCCTAGTAAGCTCATGACTTCTTTCTTGGTTTTCGGAGGTGGAAGGTCTCAGATAGATTTTATATTTGTTGGATCTAATTCAATGCCCCTTCGGCTGACTATAAACCCCAAGAGCTTCCCGTATGGAACACCAAATGCACATTTAGCAGGGTTCAATTTGAAGTCGTATTTGCGTAGCCGCTCAAAGAATTTTCTCAAATCTCGAACATGGTCTTCTTATGTCCTAGATTTAATAATTACATTATCAACATACAACTCGATTTCTTGGTGTATCATGTCATGGAAGATGGCAGTCATGGCTCTCATATAAGTTTCCCCGGTGTTTTTCAAATCGAACGGCATGACTCGGTAACAGTAGGTCCCCCATGGTGTGGTGAAAGCCGTCTTTTCTGTGTCTTCTTCATCCATTAGGACTTGATGTACCCGGCATAGCAATCTACAAACGACTGTACCTTATGTTTGGCACAATTGTCGACAAGGATGTGAATGTTTGGTAACAGGAATTTGTCCTTGGGACTTGCTTTGTTTAAATCCCTGTAATCAATGCATACTCGGATCTTCCCGTCCCTTTTTGATATTGGGACTACGTTAGCTAGCCATGTGGTGTATCTGACTACTCGGATTGCACCGACTTTTAATTTATTTAGTAACTTCTTCTTTAATTTTGTCAATGATGTCTGTTTTGAATTTTCTTTGCTTTTGTTGGACAGGTGGGTGATCGGGGTAAGTTGGTAACTTGTGCACCACTACGTCAACACTCAGTCCGGGCATATCATCGTAAGACCATGCAAACACATCTTTAAATTCAAACAAGAGTTGGATCAATGCATCTCTGGTTTTTTCCTCGGTCTGAATACTTATCATGGTTTCTCTGACCTCTTCTGAATTGCCCAAATTAATTGGCTCAGTTTCATTTAGGTTTGGCTTAGGCTTATTCTCAAATTGTTCCAATTGTTGATTTATTTCTCTAAAAGCCTCATCTTCATCATATTCGAGCTCTTGATTCATTATTTCACAATTAGATGGCGTTTTAGGATCTAGGCATGAAATCCGCAAGCATGTCATGTTATTTAAAGCTGCATTATCAGGACTAAAAAATAAGAAAAATAACAAAATCAGAAAGATTAATAAAAGAATATCCTAGACGATGAAATATTGATTTCATTTCATCGAATTTGAAGATAATAGGGTTTTACATCGGAATTTAAAAGACAATGAAATTAAAAACACTCGAGTTACACCCTGAAATAACTCAGAGTGCAGAAAGGATGGCAAAACATGAACTACCAAGATTCCCGCCTGACTGGGAAGGGAGTAGCTTTCCGATTTTGCAATTTGGCATTTGGTCCCATATATTGCACCTCAGCGGTGCTCAAGCCTTCACCCGGCTGAACCATGTGGACTTCATAGAGAATTTGTCTCATCGCCTTGCAAATCTCTTCAATTTCTTCGGTCGTGAAGGCCTCTTCTTATCCTTCTATATATTTGGGCTTAACAAATGTTTTGGCGAGGTGCGGAATTGGCTGAGGCAAAACCCACCCATCTTTCTTACATTTTTTCAGCCCATTCATCATCGACGCTGGTAGCTTGAAAACCTATGCCAAAGAATTTCTTGTTTCCAGGAAACGTAACGGGTTCTGTGATGCCCTGCAAAGATGCCCCAAGCCCTTTCCCGGGCTTGTATCCATGTTAGATCATTTCACCGGCAACCATTACTGATGCGCTCGACAAACAGGGTTGAGGGCATGGAGTTCCTTCCTCGCGCTGGTCAGCAAGCACAATTTCAAAGGCCTGGTAAACAATGTGTTCGCTTCCCTCTCTTGCCTCAAGACAGGGGACCGATGGGTCCCTGTAGATTGATTGTTCATCCTCTCCATGGACAACTATCTCTTGGTTCTCGTGCTCGAACTTGACCATTTGATGGAGAGTAGAGGGTACAGATCCCACAACATGGATCCAAGGCCTTCATAGTAGAAAGTTATAGGAAATGTCCATGTCCAGAACTTGGAATGTTATTTTGAAATCCACAAGGCCAATGGTTAGGATTAAATCAATTTCTCCTATAGTATCCATTTTGACGCCGTCGAAAGCCCGGACATAAACATTATTCGGCCTGATCCTTTCAGTCCTAATTTCCATTCTTTGCAATGTTGACAGAGGGCAAATATCTACCCCGGATCCGCCATCCAGCATGACCTTTTTCACATAATAAACCTCACACTTGACCGTTAAGTGTAAAGCCTTGTTATTGGCAGCTCCTTCAGGAGGTAAGTCATTTCGGCTAAAAGAGATTATGTTGACTTCAAAGAACCGTTCTGCCATTCTTTCCAGTTGTTCAACCGTAGTCTCGATCGGCACATACGCCTCATTTAGCGTCTTTAGAAGTACTTTTTGGTGCTCGCTTGAGCTCAACAACAGAGACAAGAGTGAAACATGGGCAGGAGTCTTTCTGAGTTCGTCAATCACAGCATACTCTGATGTTTTCATTTTTCGGAAGAATTCCTCGGCTTCTTCAGCAGTAACAGGCTATTTGAGGGGGAAACGTTTCTGTTTGGCTTTGTTCAACCCTTCTGGGTCATGGTACTTCCCAAATGGGTTTGTTTCATTCACTTCCCCTCTAACTTCCTTCCCTTTGTAGGTGACCAGCGTCTGATTATAGTTCCAGGGGATAACAATGGTATCTTTTATTGGAATTTGTGGCCTGCGACTGATGATCAGAGGCTCATCCAGCTTTGGTGAGATGACTGGACCTTTTGCCACATACGTCCCCTTTGTTACATATATTCTTGGCAAATTTGATCTTAGCTTCAAACTCTTTGGAGGGATCAAAGTGAGCTGCCTATTTCTGGGAGCTCTTGGGACGTAGAGGACGGATTCTTTGGTTGGTGGGACCTCTCTCTCTACTCCCTTAACCTTTTCTTCATTATGGGTGGTAGTTTTGGTTTTCTTTGCATCCCTGACCGATTTTTCCACTGTCTTAGGTTTTAATTCTGTATCAGCGATGGCGATAACGGCTTTCAAAGCAGAGTCAAACTCCTTGTCCTCACAAATCATTCCGATGACGAGCCCGTTGTTGTGGGTTGGCAATGGATTGTTTGTTACATTGGGGACTTCCTCGTCCCTCAGCACTACCTTTTTCTTTTCAATTAGGCTTTCAGCTGCTCTTTTTAGAGTCCAACAGTTCTCAATATCATGCCCTTCCGCCTCAGAATGATAGGCACACCTGGTACCCGGCCTGTATGATGGAGATTCTAGATTCTGCCTGTTTAGAGGCATGGGCTGCAAAAGACCCATCTAAACCAATTTTGGAATGAGGCTAGAGTATGACTCACCAATGGGTGTGAAGTTGGTTCTTCTGGGTGGTTCACGGGGATGGGTATTGTATTGGTAGTTGTTCTGGGGAGGATGTGGATTATATGGAGCTTGGTTAGGATGGTTATTTATGGGAAGTGGAGTTATGTTCTGATTGTATTGTTGTTGTGGTCGTGTGTATAGATGAGCATTCATTACTACGTAGGGATGGGGAGTCATAGCATAGGATGCGTCTTGATGAGGAAAATAATGTTGTGAAGCTCTAGGAGATAGGCCTGGATAGTCCCGAGGTCGTCGAGGACTTCTTAGGATTGATTCCATCATGGCTCCCTTTTCTTTCTTCTTCCTGCTTTCTAGGCCTCCCTAGCCGCTCTGAATGGCTTGGGAGGTGGCTCTCAGGGCTGACTGACTTAAGATACGACCCGTTTTAAAGCTATTTTCTACCATTTCACCAATTTTGATGGCCTCCGTGAACGGTTTGCCCATGGAAGACATCATATTTTAGAAGTAATCGGCCTCTTGGTCCTGCAAGAAGACACTAACCATTTCGGTCTCATCCATATAAGGTTTTACTCTGGATGCCTGTTCGCCATTTGATGGCGTATTCTCGGAAGCTTTCAGAAGCCTTCTTCTTGAGGTTGGATAAAGAATTTCTGTCTGGAGAAATGTCCACGTTGTATTGAAATTGTCTCACAAAGTCCCGAGCTAGATCATCCCATATGTGCCAACGGGAGATGTCCTGATCAATATACCATTTCGAGGCGATCCCAGTAAGGCTTTCTCCAAAGTATTCCATCAATAACTCTTCTTTTCCCCCTGCCCCTCTCAATTGATTGCAATATCATTTCAAATTGGCGATCGGGTCTCCATGTCCGTCATATTTTTCAAATTTTGGTGTTTTAAAACCCAGGGGCAGATGCACATGAGGAAACATGCACAGGTTGGCGTAAGGAACGCTCTTTTGGCCACTCAGGCCCTGTATGTTCTTCAAGCTTTGCTCAAGACTTTTCATTTTCCGCGTCATCTCCTCTTGTTTGGGATTTCTCCAGATTCTCTCCTGTTCCATAGGAGACTCAAATTGTGGATGCTACGGATAAGAGTTCGGAGTGACTCGGGTAGTATTCAGTTGGAATTGCGGATCTTGAAAAGTGAAATTTGATGGCTCAAAGCTCTGTCGTGGCAATGTTGGTTGTGCCTTACCGGCAGCTGGCGGCGCGGTGAATACAAAAGATGGTATTCCAGAAGATGGTGCCTGGGGACGGACCTCAGAAGGCATTTCGATCATAGTAGGGAACCCAAATGGTATGAACGGGTTAGGTGATGAAATTAGAACATTAGTGGTCCCTCCCGTTCTTGGGATCAACTCAGGTAAACCGGGTATAGAACTAGGCGGCTCCCTGCCATTAGACCAAGCATCCCACATTTCTAACATACGGCATCTCAGAAGTGGCGGACTCACGTGGAGTCGAGCGGGTTCAGCTGAACCCGCTTTACCAAAAAATAATATTGTATATATATATATATATATAAATTACGATTAAAACAACGTAAATTTTGTATAAATATTTTATTTGAACCCACTTGACAATTACTATTTTACGACTAAAGTTATATACTTCTAAGATTGAACCCGCTTGCATAAAATCGTGGGTCCGCCACTGTATCTCAGCCTCCTATTCTCTTCGGCAACTGCTGATTCGAACTGTGTGATAACCGATGCGGGGCTATCTTCAGGTTCGACAATAAATAAATGACTTTCATATGCCATTGCAATATTTCCTTTGGACCTTGTAAAATAGTGGTGTGTCGCCAGAATACCACCACAAAAACCAACCACCTTAAAAGTAAAAATCTTAAGAGTAGACATCAAACGAGTTAGTTTGAGATATTAACATATAGGGAATCACACGTTGGGATGCAATGCATCTAAGCAGTCAAATATTTTTCTAAAATGTTTGTGACGACTATATGTTTCATCCCAGCTTTAATGTATCACTCTTTTCTTTCTTGATTATTTTCTTTTAGGGTTATGATCGAATCCTATGTGGATTGCCTACGTATCATGACGCCGCATGAGTCAGATCATCACGTGGTTCAAAAGAATAGATATAGAGTGACAAGGTGCAATTTCATTACTAAAGATAGCTCTTGGTTTTTCATTACAAGAAGTTTGAAATACTGATAACCATAAAAAAAACAGTACAGACTCTAGACAAACATCAACAACTTAACATTCTAGAAAGCAATAAAATACATACTTGAAAACTAAAACGTCAAAAGTAAAGGAGGGCTTCTGCTTGTCTTCTCGGGGCCTGTGGTGCATTGGCTGGTCTTTGTGCAGGACTGTGTGCAATATCTCCCTGAAGTCGATCCAAATCATCCATCACCTAGTGGACGAAAGTTATCATGGAGGCAAAAAACATGGAGGTAGTCATGCTCTCACATTCGTGACATTTCTGCACAATGTAGTCAGCTATTTCTTTGATCCTGTTCCTGATGACCCCTTTCTCTTGAAGCAGGCGCCCTATTTGTTGTGCTCGGGCTTCCAATACTTGGGCATTTGCATTGTTCTAGTCCTGTAGTTGTTGCACAGTTCCTTCCAATTGGCAGATTCGTGCATAACCGTGCTCCCTTTCTGTTTAAAGTCTTTAGTTTGTTGGACCATTTCATTCCCCATGGCAAACAATTTTTCCTTCAGGATTTCCATTTCTTTGATATACTTCTGCCTCAACTGATGAGCATGTTCTTCTGCCCCCTTTGCTAACTTGGTTTGGGTATCTAGTAGGTCATTTTCAGCTTTGGTCAACTCAAATGCATACTCATGAACCTTCGTCCTCAGGTTTAATGATTTTCTCATCCCTTTCACTCCTCGTCGGTGTTTCAGCAACTATTTTTCAAACTCCGGAGTTGGGTGATGCGTGGCTAGAATTCATGGTTTAACACATTATATGCCTTACATTTTATGTGCGTTAATGATAAAAATACACTTTTTATGTGCATAATGGAGTTTATTTCATGTGTAGGTAAATTGGAGATGCAATCCGAGCTAAAAGGATGCAAATATTTATGTGCTAAAAGGATGCAAATAGTTTGCCTACGTATCTCACATCCGGTGAGAATCAGACGCACGTAGTTCGGTCAGTTTTGACACAATTTGAAAAATATGATGTTGACTTATTTTGAAATTCTTTTTCTCCTCAGAGCTTCGAGGTATTTTTCAAATAACAGGGTTTTCGAAGCTGGTAAATTTTCTATCCTCCCTCGCTCTTGGTTTTTCTGTTATTTTCTTTCTTTAGCCGGTCAACAAACAAGCCGAGACAAATAATATACACATAGCAGGTAAAGATGCATCAGGATGGTCTTTTTGTTTCGGATACACCTGTCCTAGACGGACCGAACCCCTATGTTAAGTCCCCTAAGTCAAAAATGCACATGATGCAAATAGGCGTTCCTACTAGGGATCCGACATGAGGTTTTGACATTCTAGGTTTAAACCTGGGGTTTTGTTCTAGACCTAGCTTACTCGAGCGGACAACTCGAGTCGAGGTGGGAGCGACGTACCGGTAGCACGAAAGGCTATCCGGCCTAGTGGCTGATCCATCCCCGTTCTTACTTGGTATGACCTTTAACAGAAAAGCGGGCCACGCGAACGTGTGCACCAATTTTTAGAAGACTCAGAAGGAAGGCGTAAGAAGGCAGTTTAAATACAGTTCAAATAAATATCAAAGCGGTAAATAGATGACATTTAGCACATTAGGCACAAAAGGACAGTAATATCAACAATTAATAAAGCCAAGTAAAATTAAATTAAAAAGCTCGAATTCTTGAACCCTGAACCAGAGATTCTGGATTCGATCCCCAGCAGAGTCGCCAGAGTTGTCACACCTCCCTTTTCCCGATAAGGGTGGGATAAGGGAGTTTTTCCAATTTAAGTGACATAATCGAATTTGGGATTATTTATTTAATTTTCAGAGTCGCCACCCGAATTTTTTACGGTGTTACGAGACACCATTTATTTTTAATATCCCAAATCGAGGAAATTTTGACTCCGTCTAAAAAGTCTGCGAACCAGAAGACCAGGTAAGGAATTCTGTTAACCTGGGATAAGGAG
Source organism: Nicotiana knightiana (assembly GCA_005239525.1). Classification (NCBI taxonomy): domain Eukaryota; kingdom Viridiplantae; phylum Streptophyta; class Magnoliopsida; order Solanales; family Solanaceae; genus Nicotiana; species Nicotiana knightiana. The sequence continues at coordinate 18,897 of ML384027.1, forward strand.
TTAGGCACTTTCGAATTCCGTGGTTCTAGCACAGTCGCTTAATGATTTATACTTGGCCTAAATTTTTTAGTTACTGCTTTTAATAACTATATGAATTTACATTTTTTACCGCTTCTAATTAACATCTGTATTTAAAAAATTATCTTAAGACGGGTTACATATGCTTAAACCCGTCGAAATTGGATGCATCAAAAATCATGTCATGCGGACGTGTACATAATTCTCGACACTGAATTCAAAAGAAGTAACTAAAGTTGTGCAAGCACGTATTTTTTGTTTTGGTTGTAAAAGAAATCGAAATCACGTCACGCGAGCATGTACACAATTCCGATAATTTTAGAAATCCGTTCCTAAAGTGTCTCTACGAGTGTCCATTTTAATCTTCATTTGTGTTACGTAAACGTATACACAATTTTTAAGAAAAAAGTGTATTTTTAATTATTTATATTCAAAGTTGCGCGAACGTATACTTTGATCCTTAATTATTTTCAAAGTCTAAAAGTATTCACTATCTAAATAAGTATAGGTCGAGGTGTTTTATTGTATTTACAAAGATTATTCCACTAAGCCCTACTAGTCTAAAGAAGAAGTATTCCTAAGGATGAATTTTTGGGACCGTGGCCAAGTCTGGCCCAATTCGGTAACTAATACTTTAGGCCAATCCTATTTTCGCTATTTGTGAGAAAGGATGAATTATGCAAGTCATACTAAATAAGGAAATTAAAGGCACCAACATGGGATCATTAGTCTATTGGAATCCATTTTTGAGCTATGATTTCTAAAAAGACAGTCTGACAAACTTATAAGCAAATTGGCACATTATTATTTCAGCTTTATTTTCGAATTATAAGACTTGGTCAGGTGGTTCTAATTTCAGAAGAAGAGATAAATACATGTTGTTTAGTTTATGGTTCATACATATGGGTCTGTTACTAATGGCCATAATACATAAACTAACACTTTCTAAAATTAATGGAAAATACGCTTGAATAGTAAATTTAGTTACACATTAAGGAAAATTAACGCTACTTGAAATATTGAGTGAAAAATACAAACCAGATTCTTACTAAACTTGGATTAAACCCATTTAAAAACTAAAAATACAATGTTAGGGCTTTGGGCTTTACATACCCAGGCCCAATAATGCAGAGTTCAAGCCCTATTTAAGCTTATTGTGCTCTCTTACAGGTCTAGCCCAGTTCAATACAACTTTCATTTACAGCTATGAAGTATTGAAATTTCAGATTAACAAAACAAGATTTAATACGATTTAAGAAAATCCAATCCATAAAGTTTACAATCATTCTGGAAATATTGAGTCTATAGGTGTATTTTACACCAGTGCTTAATTACACGAATACAAATTTCCAAAAATCGTAAAAAACAACATTTAAACAATGAAAATTACCTAGACTATTGTTGCTTTAGTTTCGAACTTGCTCATGGCTTTAATTCACCACATGATTTTCCAACAAGAAAAGAAAATGGTTATGCATTTATATAGGCATGGTCGAATCTCACCTCTTTTAATGCCTCTTCATTCAGAACTTCACATAAACATAGTGATAAATTGGACACACATACAACAACAGGTTTCAGATATCATGACCAAATTTCAACAGAAATTCATGATAAATGCTAACACATAGTTCATCAGCTCATATATTAAAATAAACGAACAGAATATTCAGCCAACTACAACAGGCTTCAAACACAAAGATTCTCATTAAAGAGTAGAATGTTACATACCTTAAGAGAGAATACAGTAATAAAATCTGACCAAATAAAGGTCAGGGGAAAACCAGAAATTTGAAGCTTAAATCCAGCCACAAAACAACAGTAAATCAGTCAGACGAAACCCAGAAAATAATAACTCTAATAAACCAGAAATCCGAGTAGAAAGTCAGCAATAGAATACTAGTGTTTTTCAGGAAAAACTATAATCAAAAGGAAATCAGTTTCAGCAGATTCCAGTACTCATCTTGGTATTTTCAGTATATTTTTTTTCCAGAATAGGGGTGGAGTTTCTAAGCAGCTGCTGCATAAGAGTGTTGAGGCGTGTAGTAAGGTCTGTAGGTGTATAGTGTATATTTCAGTCTAGAGAATGTATATTCCAGTCTAGAGAGTGTAAAAAAAATGTCTATTGTGTAAATCTGTTTTTAGAGGTCCAAAAAGCCTGTGTGGCTGCTGAATATCCTAACCTATTTATAGGGATATTTAGGGTAGCATCTTTTTAGAATATTTCTTATCTCTTTAGGCTGAAATAGTACAGGTACAACTGTCTAACCTTATCCTATTGGACAATTGTACCCCCTTCTAGAACATTCCTACCAATTACAGCCCTTATCCACTTTTAAAGTTACTGTTTTACCCCCTAAATATCTGATTTTATGATATTTTCCTAATTCTAGAAGTTCTTTGGGTTGTTACACCCAAGATTCTTCAATTGTAGTTCCTATACTACCCCTAAGTACCTTTAGAATCACTCTTTTAATAATTAAGGATTAGGTTATTAGCTTATTAAATGTTGACTGACTTTTATCCTAATTGAGTGATTAACTCAATAGTTAACCACTAAGGGAGTTGAATTTAGACTAACTCTTAAATTAATATGTAATTAGCTTAATTATGTATCTAAGTTAGGAATTAGATTGATTTAAGTGATTCAAGAGGTCGAGTCATTAGACTTAGTTAATTACCTACACTATGGCTTATCTTAGTTTCCAACTTAAGCTTAAGTAGTTAAGTATCATTAACTTTCCAGTGATTGAATCAAAATTCTAATTGACTCATATATAACCACCTAGTGGTTCATGATGAGTTAACTAGGCCATCAATTAATCTAGGTTGTTTTGCGACTAGGAAGCAGTTTGTTTAGGATAATTAAATGCGCTAATCTAACCTAAGAGTCGAAGCTAGGTTAACCTATAATTAACTAAAAATTAGTATCTAGTTGTGACTAATAATCAAGAGTTTAGGCAACAAAATCAGGGGCTAAATCAAATTATAATTTTAAACTATCCTTAAAAAACACATGAGCAAATCATTGGTGATTAATACACATAATGGCCATTATACTGTTTTACAAGAAGAAACAGACAAAAAATACTCACAACAGTAATTAACACATACACTCATCGACTTAAGGATTAGATTAAACAGCTAATCAATCATGATTATCTATAATGGAAATCCATTAATTAACATATATAGATAACTTACTGATTTGGTTTGGGGAAGAAACAGTAAAAAGAAAAATCTGAAAAACTAACACTAAGTCAATTAATCAAACAACCTGTAACTAAATTTGAAAAACCATTTAGGAAGGAAATAGACAGAAAACCTATGAGACCTAACCAATTAATCCAAAAAAAGAAATAGTAATTGACAGAAGAATTTTAATACTAACCTAGGTGACTTAAAATAATTAAAGGAAATAAAGGAGAGAGGTAACAGTCAATGGGAGTCATTTGGCCGAAAAAGTTTGAGCTGCCGGACCGTGGCTGGATTCCGGAGAGGTTTGGAATGACCCAAACCCACATGAATCGATAGCTCTCAACAAGAGCTATCGACTCATGTAGGGGTGAGTCATTGAAGGCCTTGGAATCGGCCGGTAGAAAGATTTTAGGGTTTCTGTTTTCTAGATCTAAAATTGCTTGTTTTTGGTGGATTTTTTGGAGAAATCATGGGTGGGAGGTCATTGAGGAGGAGGAGAGGATTACCTGGTACAATTTTGGGGTTCTTTGGTTGGGCTCCGCCGCCAGCAGGCGATTTTCGGGCGGCAGAGATTGGCGGGAGACGGCGGAGGCCGGCGAGGTCAAGAGAGAAACGAAGGGGGTTAGTCTTTGGGGGGGTTAGGGGAGACGGGTTTGAGGGGGTGGGGTGGTGGTAGAGGTTAGGACATATATATATTTATGAGTGATGAGTTCCTAGCCATTGGATCTGGGGAGATCAACGACTGGGATTAAACTAATCTAAAATGGTGTCGTTTTTGGGCAACGGTGCTGGCCAGGTTAGCTTATTTGGGCTGGGTATTCGTGTGTTAGGGAGGAAAGATTTTGGGCCTGGGTAAGTTGGCCCAGGTCCGATTTTAACCCTCCTATGACCAATTTAAATTAATTAGTTAATTAACACTAATTCAAATTAAACTTCAAAAAAATAGTAACTAAATTTAACTTTGTTTTGTCTAACTATAAATTAATTGATGAGTTAATTAAGAGTAACAACATTTAATTTAAATACTCCTAATAAATTCGCAATTTGGTTGGAAAGAACAATTAAATTAAGCAATTATCAATTAAATCTATATTATGCCAAATAAATATATTTTCGTTATTATGTTCTTCCATTAGTCACGAATAATATTTTAATTAGCTCTAATCCTAATTTTTATCTAATTAAAAGGAAAAATTAATTAATGATGGATTAAAGGGTGAAGTTATGAATTAATACTTGCAATTTTTGAAGAACAAATTTGTAATTTTCTAATGAAAATGATTAAGGTTATGTACATAATTATGCAACTTTAAATCATTTATGAATTTAAAAGGGCAAATTATGATTATGCCATGCGAAAATAATTCACAAATAACACTGAAATTAAATAAAAATTTATATATTGAATTTTGTAGGAGTATATAGTAGGTTAAAAATTACATGCTCACAGGGCTGCACGCCGCAACATGTTACACTGTTTTGATATGTGAGAGGCCGAGTGCTAGAGTGATTGATGCCATGATATGACTTGTTATAGAGCTTGGGCTGTAGGAGCCCCTCCGGAGTTTGTACACCCCTAGTAAGTGCAGGTACCTATTGAGTGCGAGTGACGAGTGACGAGCGATCGGGAGGCATGAGTGACTGTGAGGTTGCCCGTGGGGCTGATTCTGAGTGATTGTGAGGTATGCTGAGTGGATGATTCTGAGTGATGATTTGCCCGAGGGGTGGTTTATGATACTTGTTTTGCCAGAGTAACTATTTATGGTTCATTTCATCTTTAAATTAATACTTCTTGGGTATTTTACCGAAATCAATGGAAATCACACTTGTTCAAAGGATTTTTACTGAAACTGGCTTTTAAAGCATATTGACTAAATGTATACACTGTTGGAAATCCATATTTTACTTATTGTGATTCGATGATTTGCTCCTATGTGTTTCTTACTGTTCAGACCTGATTTATTTTCATTACTACTGAATTGGCATACTCACTATTACTCCCTACACCTCTGTGCGCAAATTCAGGTGCTGGTACCGAGCGTTAGTCATTCATTTCCATGCGGAGCCGGAGTCGGGACATAGAGGTAGTTGTTCAGCGTCCACAACATCTTTGTTTCCCTTTTTTATTTTGTACTTAGTTCTTCGTTCCGAGATTTTGTATTATGACAATATAATTTTTGGTATTATTCTTAGATACTCATGACATTTTGGCTCCAATCTTGGGGATGGTTGTAGACTGTTTAGCTGTTTTGTTTTGCTTAAAAGATTCAGAAATTTATATACATTTATGAGATGTTGAAAATGAGTTGAAAATTTTGAAAAGAAACTGTAGATATGTGATTGTTGGCTAGCGTAGTTCCACGATAGGCGTCATCACGACCGGTGTAGGATTTGGGGTCGTGACAAATAAAAATATAAATAAAGGCATATAGTATTGTATTACTTAAAAATCATCTTATATTATATAAAAAAGATTATATAAAATAAAATTTCACAAATAAAAAATCAATTGTCCAGCAATTACATTTCTAATTCCAGATTATATAAAGAAAGTTCAAGAGATTCAACTATCTATAAGGTGTTGAGTTTAATAAGAAGGTTTAAATTGGTATTCATTCGACAATATGTGTTAGACATGAAAGAAGACTAAAACCAGAAAAAGAATAAATCAATACATAGGAAACAAGAAAGGGAGAAATTTTTTCAAAGGAAACCCATACGGAGAACTGAAGAAAAAAAGTTAAAAATGAAGAAGGTGAAAAATAAAGAAGAAAGACGAAATAATAAGGAAGAAGTGAACAAATGAGAAAGAAAGGTGGATACAAATAAGAAGAATATTTATTAAAAAAATAAATTTGAAAGAGGGTTAGGCTAATTAGCCATTATATCCTGTTAGGTGGGCCAATTGATGGCTTTTTCGCGTGGAAGGTTTAATATGAAGGCAAATATAGTTCAACGGGGTTTTGGGAACACCGAATAATTTAAGTAGAAAACAGATAAAAATTTGATAGTTTAATGGGGTTTTAGAGTATTAACTCTTTTATAAATAAACTAATTTTATGTAAGAGAAATGAACTTATGAATTTATACCCTTTCTTCTTTTCTCTTTTTGGACAAGGAGTGTTATTTTAGGAATAAATCAGAAGGTGTGAGTTTGTCTTGGCATAACTAGTAAAGTTGCCGGCATATGATCAAGAGGTCATGGATTCAAGCCGTTGAAGCAACTTTTTACAGAAATGCAATAGATCTTTGTGATCTTGTCTTTTTTCGAACCCCGCGCATAACGAAAACTTATTACATCGGACTGCTCTTTTAATCAGACGTGTGAGTTTATAGCCATTCTTTTACCGCTTATCCTTTTCTTTTTTCTGTTGAGCGCACATATAATAGTAACCTTTCAAGCGTATAAAAATTGATAATTTTTCAGACTTCTTAAAATTGTCAATTAACAGTAATTAAATAAAAAAAAACATTAGAATATTTATTTGGCAGAAAAATTCTAAACTTATGATAGTATTTAACCACTAATCGTTGACCAACTGCTATATACTCCCAATAATTCGACAAGTCTATGGTGTTTTGACTAATTTCTGATAATTATTGAACCTTCTAACAATTATGTAAAAATAGCACGAGCTAGCTAGTTTTCGTACTGGTCATTCAAAAATAGTTGGCGTTTGCAAAGTCATTGAAAAATAGCTACTATTTTGCTGCAAAACGGAAAGCTCCTGCATAATATACTGGAGATCGATGCATCAGTAAATGAACTTCCAGCATGTTATGTCGGAACTCCAACACGCAGAAAATTCCAGCATAATATACTAGAGATTGGAGCACATGTGTATTAGCTTCCAGCATATTATGCTGGACCAGTATATTATACTGGAACTCCAGTATATTATGTTGGAGTTCCAGTATACTTATGCTGGAACTCCAGTATATTATGTTGGAGTTCCAGTATACTTATGCTGAAATTCCAGTATAATATACTGGAATATTTTTTGAATTTTACAATATTTTTATTCAGATCTATTTTTACATAAAAAGTGGCTAAATTTCGATTACTTTTAAAATTGTATTATTTTTGAATGACCACTTGTAAATTTGGCTATTTTAAATTTCTCCCCGACAGTTATTGGACATGAGAGTTAACTTAATAAAGGTCCAACTCAATTGGGTTGCTCGAGTATAAAACAATAACTCAATAAGTAAAAGACATTAATCGTTACTCTCATGTAAAATGTTCTTTCTCCCTTTTTCATTTCGACTTTGTTGACTCAATTATATGTCTAGCTTATTTGTTCAAAATTTTATACGAACGTATGGTCGAGTAGTTAAATGGAAACTGGCCCTTGTAAATGGAAATAAGCTCATCAAAGAAACGTTTATCCTTTTCCCTTCTACGTAATAATGGAATCTTTTTCTTATATACTATTTGAAATCTTATTACGAAAAATTATTTATGTATTGGTATTTACCCGTCCTAAATATATTTTAGTTACAAAACTTATACAATCCACCTTAAAAGACTCACAATCTATTATTTATACATTCAATCAAGAAATTTAATTACATTCTTTTACTTTTTTCTCTCTTCTCTCCTCTCTTCTTTCCGGATTTTCTCTGTCTCCCCATATCTCGAGTAAACAAAGTGCTTTGAATAATAACGAATTTTCCAACAAAATCTGCTACTCTAACAGACTTTGCTCAAAATCCTTTTTCTAACTCTTCTTTTTAATCTTATTTATATACTCAGTCAATAGATGAGCTGACCTCATGTACTAGTAAAGGTAATCACTGATAATTCAATTCTTTCCAACTACCCTGCCCTTCACCTAGGACAAACCTGTTGCAAAGTTCAAGTACTATTTTAAGATAGCCCGTTTTACTCGTAAATCTTATCCTTTAATTAATAAAGATGAATATTATGAATTGTTGTTCCAACCGGCAACTACCATGTTCTTAATTCTACAAAGGAATAAAATCTATTGGATAATGCTCAAGGAAAATTTAAAGTTATCGTTACACTAGAGGTGGATATGTTAATTTTAATGTCGACAAAATTGTGATAAACTCAGCGTCAAGTTACGACGCATTATTTTTAGCCATTACAGAGCATCTATCAATTGATATACAATTACAACTTTCATACATTATTTCTATCCAGTTATATACAACTACAATATCATACCACTTACATATAATTTTTATACAAATTTTATACAATATGTCTTTTGTATCTGATTTATACATAGTAAAAACAAATTTCATACAAGTAATTATATATTCTACAACTTATCCACAACTTTCATACATTATTTCTACCCAGTTATGTACAACTACAATATCATACCACTTAAATATAAATTTTATACAATATGTCATTTGTAAATTTTGTATCTGATTTATACATAGTAAAAATAAATTTTATACAACTAATTTTATATTATACAACTTATCTACAACTTTCATATATTATTTCTACTCAGTTATATACAACTACAATATCATACAACTTAAATATAATTTTTATATAATATTGTTCAACTTTCATACAATATTTAAATAAAAAATATATATAAACAACATATACTATTTTTCTACAATTTTACTACAACTTTACTACAATCTCGTAAGTTTAATGTATGTCATGTATACTTCTTCTTCTTCTTTGAGTTTAATTTCAATATGAAATTCATCAAAAATCAAGTCTAATCTTCACCAATACACCTTCAAAATTGAGATATAAACTCCAAACAATATTTTCAATCGTTTGCAACAACACCCAATCCAAATAAATAATAATTTTTGAAAACCCAAATTCGAATTCAAAGCTCTTTAATGGTTGTTAATGGTGAATTGATACTCTTTTACTGGAATTAGGGATGATATTCGAAAGTGTTTTCTTCTTCATTGAAAGTTAAGTAAGCAACAAGCGTTAATGGGGGGGGGGGGGGCAAA
>ML384027.1:29590-46238 GCA_005239525.1 Nicotiana knightiana
GGGATATAGACGTTAGAGTGATTTTAGGATTTAGTTATTATTATTAAATGCATGAAAATGTACATAATTGGTAATTTTGTATATGTTATGTAATTAGATTAAAACTTGAGTATGGAGGGTAATAAAATTTGAAATAGTGTACATGAATGTAAAAATTGTAAAAATGGCGTGGGGTAGCCACTATTTAACGTGGTATTTATTTTTTATCCACCAATTCTAATGTTGAGCAAAAATAGCCACTTCTTTATTAAAATTAATATGAAAAGATATTTTTACTCTTTCTTCTTTTCTTTTCTTCCCAAACCCTCGCTTTATACCCAAAATCAAAAGTTCAAAGCCCAACGCTTCCCTCTCATGAATCTTGAAAATTTGTGAAGCCGATTTTGGAGAAGACGGCCACCTGGGCTTTGTTGATTTCGTGAAAATTGAATCAAATTAGCTACTAGGATTTGTCTGTACTAATATTGGGAAGTTGTATTCCTTACTGGAGTTTGTTTTGTGGGGATTAAATTGTGATGACCTAAGGGGTCATTTTATGAACTTAGACTCCGCTCTATGCTTAATAGCCATAAAAAAGACTAATTTTAAATACTTCGATTTGCGTGCGCAGTCCGGGCATGAAACCAGAAAGCTTTTATGTGAAAATATGAGAAATAATGATTTCTAGAATTTACATTTGATTATAGTTGACTTTGGTCAATATTTTGAGTAAACGGACCCGGATCTGTGTTTCGACAATCCCGGGAGGTCCGCAGTAAAATATGGGACTTAGGTGTATGCCCGGAAATGAATTCCGAGCCTTAGAAATCAATTTTTGAAAGAAATTATTTTGCTGAAATATTAATGAAATAAAGAAAAGAATTAATGTTTGAAACCATTTGTATCGGGTCCGTATTTTGGTTTCGGAGCCCGGTACAGATTTTTATAGTATTTAAAGGTTAACTGTGAAATTTGGTGAAAACGGAGTTTATTTAACTGTGGGGTTCATATTTTCGAACCCCACAACCATAGAAACAATTTTCTTCATCAAATATCATACCCAAGTGATAGTTAATCAATTCTAAACTTCATTCTTTCAATTCCTTATTGTTTTTTATCACTTTTAAATCAAAAACTAAGAATTTTCATGGTAAAAATTGAGGGTTTGGGTAGAATTAGAGAATTTTGTAAAAATTAAATTTTTTACCTCGAATTGAGGTCAGATTTCGAAAATAATTGTATATTTGGGTTCGTGGGTGAATGAGTGAACGTAATTTGGTTCGAACGCCAAGTTTAGACCAAGCGGGCCCGGGGTCGGGTTTCCATCTTTTTTGAGAAAACTTAGGAAAAATTATATTTTTCCATAAAGTTAGTTCCTTTAGCATTAATTAATGGTATCGAGTTAATTATGATTAGATTCGAGCAAGTTAGAGCAAGATTCTAAAAGAAAAACAGTAATTGAGCAGTGAGTGACCTATGAAATTGAGGTAAGTGTTTGGTCTAACTTTGACTTGAGGGAATAGGAATCCCCACTTGTTTGCTATGTGACATGCATGTCTGTGGTGTATAGGTGAGGTGACGAGTATCTATGCACCACCAAATTGCCTGTTAAACATGATCCCTTTTCCGTTTCCAACTTAATTGATTTTTGTCTTAATTGTTCTATGTTCATTATTGTTTATATGACTACTTGGCCTTGTTATTGTGTTGTTAAATATTGTTGTGGTTATTTTGGAAAGAGTATTGGTTGTTTAGCTGGTTCCCTTGTGGTACAAAATGGTTGAGCGGTTTGGCATTGTTTTTACGAGGTATATATTCCTGTTGGTTTTATTTTTCATAATATTGAGTAGTTGTGAGAAATGCAGTTTAATTGTTTCGTGATTGTTGAGGTTCACATGGTTATTGAGTTTCATTGATTTATTTCTAATTGTTGTTGTAAGCGTGCTAAAAGTGTTGGATGTTCTCTTGATTCTATCATGGTATATAAAGATTGAGTAGGGTTGACATTGTTACGGTGGTTACATATGTTTTGGCTGGTTTTATTATGGAATGATATTGATTAAAGCTTACGAGCTATACTGTTTTCTGTTTTCAATTTTTGAAACAAAAATATTGTGAAAGGCTTGGCCTGAATTATGAAATTTATCAATAAATTGATATGAGATGTCTGGTGAGAGCGGGTTGCACGCTGCAACAAAGAGTGATAAGGGTGGACAGGTGGGATCGGGTTGCACGCCACAACAGGAGTAGTAAGGGTGATATATTTAGGGAGGAGCAATAAGGGTGGACAGGTGGGAGCGGGTTGCACGCTGCAACAAAGAGTGATAAGGGTGGACAGGTGGGAGCGGGTTGCACGCTGCAACAAGGCGCAATAAGGGAGGACATTTATATTTTTACTGAATTTCAAAGAAAATAAAGATTTAAAAAACTTAAATGTTTATTTTACTATTCTTCATATTTTTGGCACTACTTTTATTTAAAGTTAAAGTTTGGAAACTTGAAATCTTTTTTTGAGAATTGGTTATAGCTGAGACCTGGAAAAGGCGGCTGAGTTATTTTATTGTCGTTGCAGTATTTAATTAATTGTTTAGATTTCCTTCTTGCTTCATATATTATTGTCACATGTTATATTGCTAAAGCCCTGCCGTAGCTTCGTCACTACTTCGTCGAGGTTAGGCTCGGACTTACTCAGTACATGGGGTCGGTTGTACTGATACTACACTCTGCACTCTTTTGTGCATATCCAAGTACTAGCCAGCAGTAGAGATTTTTAGAGCAGCCATCTATTCATTCGAAGATACGAGGTATATCTGCCGGTGTTCGCAGATCCCGAGAGTCTTCTCCTATTTTTGTAAAACTGTTTTAGTATATTCAGAACAGTTACACTATTTCTTTCAGCCCAGTATTTGTAGTATTCTTTAGTAGTTCGTGAATTGTGATACCAGACTCTGGGGTAGTTCTAGATTTATTTAATTAGTTCGTGGATTGCTTAATTTATTATTTATTTATTTTATATTTGGAATTATGCCTTGAAAGCCATTAGATCGAGTTTAATTAAAATTGTTCTATCCTATTTAAATGAGTAATTAACGAAAATAGTCAAGCGAACTCTAATATTGGCTTGCCTAGCAAGTGTGGTGTTAGGCGCCATCACGATTCCTAAGGTTGGGGGAATTTGGGTCATGACAAGTAGGTATCAGAGCACTAGGTTGCTTAGGTCTCACAATTCACGAACAAACTTGGTAGAGTCTGAAGGAACGGTACGGAGACGTCTGTACTATCTCTCAGAGGCTATGAAGTTAGGAACAATTTCCCTTCTATTCTACTCTATCGTGCGAATTTATTCTACCATTGATGATTAAAATTGTCTATTATTTTCCTCTCACAAATCTCGACAACACGCAAAACGTCTACAACCGGACAAGAGGTGAAGCCCCAATGACAGCTACGATTAGGGGAAGAGATAGAAGCAGACCTCAGTCTAAAGCTCTAACACCAGCACCTAGTGTACAGTCTCAAATGGATCTAGACGCGGAGGTTCTAGCTCAGTCGGTACAGGTTTGACTAGTCCATATCCCAGAAGGATTTTTAGCTACTCCAGTATTGCATAACAAGGGAATAGTTGAAAGCATCGGGGTTGATTTATATGAGCTGTGAAGTTTAACATTGTGGATTATCAGACATTGTGAACTATGACTTCGTGCCAAGTGGGTAAGTCCACTGTCAAGGAATAGATTGTGGGGTCATGTGTTATATCAATTTTGGCTTGGAATGTATAAGGCCTGTGATTTTGCAAGAGATAAAGCTGGGACTTGCGATATGTCTGCCTCCTTAATAACCATATACCTCAGTACCAAAGGAGTTATATAGACAACTTTAAATCTATAGAAGGTCTACTCAGCGTGGAAGTCACGGTTGCGAATTATGGGGTGCTCCAGAGGGAGTACAGTGGTTAACAAGCTTCTAGACGAAATGGTTCGTGCCAAGAATTATCTGTATGAAGCTCTACCTTTGGTATCGTTGTGCCTCAATACGGATAAGAGCTACCCCAAAGAATAACGAAGAACATATGAATAAATGGGGTGGCTCAGCAGTGTTGAGTTATCATAGTAAAAGGCCGCCGGTGTTTGTAGCAAACCCATGAAGAGGACGACCAGCCAATGCAACACCAATTACTTGACTCAGTTCTCATAAATGCTATTGAAAGGGTTGTTTCTCGAACTCTCCATAATGCATGGCGCATAAGGTTTGAACGATTGTGTCAGGTCACCATGACAATGTCAGAATATGCCATCAAGTTTGATAAGTTAGCCTGTCATACTCCTACTTCGGTTCATATAGCCAGATAGCAAGTTCACAGACACATTAAAGGACTCAAATATGATTGTAAAATTTTTTTTGTACGACTCAGGGCAGGTTGATACTTCATTTTGGCGAGTGGTAGAAATTGTCCTAGACTTTGGGGAGTCATATTTCATCAGAACACTCAGGCTACGTGCCCCATTGCAGTTATAACTCAACTCACATGACCAGCTATGGAAAAAGGAGTCGGAATGTCGAAAGTGGAGGTTAGATTCCTAGAGGCGGAGACCCAGCCTATTGATATATTTTCTATGGTATGGCTGAGGTCGTTACATTAAATGGTTTCATTACAAGAACAATCTCTAATTATTATAAAGTGATGATTTCCTGAACTTAATACGGTTATGCGTATCTAATAAAATTCTTCTAATATGCTCCACTCTCGGGTGAACTTCGTAACTCAAAAATATACTTATGTGAATACTTTTATTGAGAAACTCTATGGAGATAGCTATGTTTATCATTAGGTGTTGTAGTTTTGTTTAACGAAAAATATTTAAAAGAAGAAAAATGTAAAGTTTCGATTGGCACGATATGCATACTACTTGTGATTCAGAATTGAGGGAGAGATCCTCGTATTTTAGTATGATTTGAGATGTTTAAATCGGGCTACGAGCCGCGATGGAAGTTATGTAAGGACGAGGTCCTTGTGATTGAAATTCTTGTGTTTAAATTCTCCCTTGTGAATTAAACTTTTACTATAATACTGGCAGGGAGTCATGCATGTCAGGCTTATTCAACAATTTATGTATAAAATAATGATGATAATCATACTAATAAATGAATAAATAATAATAAAATTAATACTAATAATAAGTAAATAAATAAATAATATTAGTTAATTAACTGTGTATAATTTGCCAAATCTGTGTCATAATTATTGAGCTTTGACCTACGAGGTATGTGCACGCCCGTGTGGCGTTAAATGAGACACGTTAATTCGGATATATAATTACGAGGTCCTGAAGCATTGTATCTCGTTATCGGTATTGTGAAGGTTTGAAAGGAGATTTTCTTTGTTGACGTGAAGCTATTTGATAATTCTGTAATTGGATATGGACCACTATTAAGAAAATAGAGGCGTTCAAGAACTGGCCTAGACCCACTACAGCCAAGGAGATTAGGAGTTTCTTGGGTTTGGCGGGTTACTACCGTAGTTTTGTGGAGGGTTTTTTCATCTATATCATCCCTATGACTATATTGACTCAGAAAGGTGCCCCATTTAAATGGTCAGATGAGTGCGAGGCGATCTTTTACAAGCTCAAAACATCCTTGACTCAAGCACCAGCAACCATCAGGTTCGGGTTCTTTCACGGTGTATTGTGATGCTTCCCAAGTTGGCTTTGGAACAGTGTTGATGCAGGATGGTAGGGTGATTGAGTATGTGTCTCGAAAGCAGAAGGTCCATGAGAAGAATTATCTCGTTCATGACTTAGAGTTAGCATCTATTTTTCATGCATGAAGATTTGGAGGAACTATCTTTATGGCGTGCCGTGTGAGGTTTTTACTGACCATCGTAGTCTCCCGTACTTATTCAAGCACAAAGATCTAAATTGGAGGCAGCGGAGATGGTTAGAGTTACTAAAAGATTATGATATCACCATATTGTATCACCTAGGGAAGGCCAATGTGGTGGTCGATACATTGAGTAGAAAGGTGGTGAGTATGGGCAGCCTTGCGTACATTCCAGTTGGTGAGAGACCGTTGGCTTCAGACATTCAGACGTTGGCTAATCAGTTTATGAGGTTGGATATTTCTCCCAGCAGTGTTCTAGCTTGTACAGTCGCTCGGTCTTCTCTAATTGACCGTATCCGAGAGCGGCAGGATGGTGATCCACATTTGGCGGTCCTTAGGGACACAGTTCGGCACGGTGATGCCAAGCAGGTTACAATTGGAGATGATGGTGTTTTGAGGATGCAGGGTCGTTTATGTGTGCCTAATGTTGATGGCCTTCGTGAGTTGATCCTTGAGGAGGCTCACAGTTCCAAGTATTCGATTCATCCAGGTGCATCCAAAATGTACCAAGACTTGAGGCACCATTATTGGTGGAGAAGAATGAAGAAGGACATTGTTGCGTATGTGGCTTGTTGCTTAAATTGTCAGTAGGTAAAGTATGAGCATCAGATACCTGGTGGTTTGCTTCAGCAGATAGAGATTCCTGAGTGGAAGTGGGAGCGTATCACTATGGACTTCGTTGTTGGGCTTCCACGGACTTAGAGGAAATTTGACGCAGTTTGGGTTATTATAGATAGGCTGAATAAATCAGCACATTTCATTCCTGTGGCAAGTACTTATACTTCAGAGCGGTTGGCTGAGTTATATATCCGGGAGATTGTTCGCCTTCATGGTGTGCCCGTGTCTATCATTTTTGATCGGGGTACGCAGTTTACTTCACACTTTGGAGGACAGTTCAGTGTGAGTTGGGTACCCGAGTGGAGTTGAGTACAACATTTCACCCTCAGACTGACGGGCAGTCCGAGCGTACCATTCAGATATTGGAGGATATGCTCCACGCTTTTGTTATTGACTTTGGAGGTTCGTGGGATCAGTTCTTGCCGTTAGCAGAGTTTTCTTAATAATAGTTATCATTCGAGCATTCAGATGGATCGTTTGTGTGATGACCCAAAAGGTCAACCTGTGTAAATTTTGCAAAACTGTGTTTTGAGGCCCCGAAAGCCTCCGTTAATCTCATCTCGATGTGCGTGCACAACCCAAGCGCGTAGCCGGGAAGCTTTTATGTGAAAATGTGTTAAATAGTTGAATTGATGATATTTAATGGAATAAAGTTATCTTTGGTCAACATTTTTGATAAACAGCCCTGGACCCGTGATTTGACGGTGCCGGAGGGTTCGTATATGGGACCTGGGCGTATGCCCGGAATCGAATTCCGAGATCCCAAGTCCGAGAAATGAATTTTTAAAGAAAATTATTTTCTGAAAATAAGAAAGACTTTTGAAAATGAACTTTGATGTGAAATCTGTGTTACCGAGTCCGTATTATGGTTCCGGAGCCCTGAACAGGTTAAATATGTGTTATGTGAGTTATCTGTAAAATTTGGTAAGAAACGGACTTGATTTGACGTGTTTCAGATCAAAATTGGAGAATTTAGAAGTATGTGAAGTTTGAGAAAATTCTATAGATTTTGGAGTTTAATTCATTGTTTTTGATGTTATTCTGGTGGTTATATTACTCGAATAAGTTCGTAGGATGATTTTGAAGCCGTGTGTATATTTGGTTATGATCCCCGTAGGCTCGGGTGAGTTTCGGGTAAGTGTCGGGGTGCTAAACTTAGGAAATTTCTGGTGTTTTAGGCTGTATCTGGTGTCCAACTATTTCGTTCTCTGCGATCGCGGTATATCGCACGCGATCGCAGTATATCGCACGCGATCGCGATGTTCATTTTGGAAGGCGGTCAATTTGCTCTGCGCGATCGCAAAGAGTTGAGTGCGAACGCGGAGCCTTAGGGTTTAGCTTTACACGAACGCACCCCTATGTCCGCGATCGCGTAAGTCTCCTCTGGGGTTGGGGGTTGGGTAGCAATTGTTCTGTGCGAATGCGTTCTTTCGTTCGCGATCGCGTGTGTCCACGTCCGGTTTCTCTGCGATCGCAGCCTTCACTTTGCGATCGCGTAAGTCTAAGGCCAGTACACTCCGCGATCGCAGGGCACATGTCGCGATCGCGATAGCGATTTTCGCCCAGTTATTTAAATGATCAAAAATAGAATACCCATTATGGGATTTTCATATTTTTTCACCATCTCCTTCTTCTCCAAACCCCATAGCCGATTTCCATGTTGCTCTTCCTCTATAACCACTTAGGTAAGTAATCTTAAATCTTGTTTCTTCCATTTTCCTTCGTCAATCACTAAATTCTAGGTCTAAAAACATGGAATCAAGGGTAGAAATTGGGGGGTTTTGGTAGAGTTAGGGCTTTTGGAAATTTTGGGAATTCAACCTCATTTTGGGGTCGGATTTCAAAACAAATTGTATATTCAGGTTCATGGGGGAATGTGTTATCGGGTTTTGGTCCGAACCTCGAGTTTGGACCAAGCATGCCCGGGGTCGAATTTTGGTATTTTTGGAAGAATTATGGGAAATGTATAATTAGGCCTTGGGATTGAGTTATTGAATAATTATTGATGTTATTAAGTCAATCATGTCTAGATATTATCGTTTCGGAGTCGGATTCAAGAGGGAAGGCCGTGATTGAGGCTTGACTTGCATTCTTGGAGCCGAGGTAAGTGTTTGGCTTAACCTTAGCTTGAGGGATTAGGTATAGAGTCTTATTTGCTATGTGTAATTCATGTCCAATGTATAGGTGAGGTGACATGTACCTATATGTTGTGGTCAAGCATACCCGTAAGTCAAATTTTGATGAATTATTTAATGTTTTTTGATATTCTCCGTGTTGTGAATTATTGGGAACCTTGGAAGTGATACCTTGAGGTTACTTCATGACGTAGAAAATTATTGATTANGTTGTTGCTTTTACACTCATCATGCACGAAGGAACATTACGTGCCGAGTGATTATTATTTATGCACAAAGGAACATTCCGTGCCGATGATTATTATTTATGCACGAAGGAACATTCCGTGCCGATGATTATTATTTATGCACGAAGGAACATTCCGTGCCGATGATTATTATTTATGCACGAAGGAACATTCCATGCGTATGATTATTATTTATGCACGAGGGAACATTCCATGCCGATTTATTATATTTATGCACGAGGGAACATACCGTGCTGATTGATTATATTTATGAATGAGGGAACATACCGTGCCGATTGATTATTATTTATGCGCGAGGGGACATTCCGTGCCGATTGATTATTATTTATGCGCGAGGGGACATTCCATGCCGATTGATTATTATTGATGCACGAAGGGACATTCCGTGCCGAGTCATTGTTGGTTATGCGCGAGGGGACATTCCGTGCCGTGTGATTTTGAGGTTATACACGAGGGGTCATGCCGTGTTTTACCCTGTCTATTATACTTGTTCGGGCTGATATTTCCTCTTTCACTTCTACATTTCCGTTAGTACTTGATTCTACTGTTTTAGAAATTGTTGCCCCTCTTATCCCCAGCATGTTCTTCCCCGTAACTATATTCTTGTTTATTTTCTGCTATGCTATTGGACTGCACATGTACAATTTGTTGTCGTGTCCTAGCCTCGTCACTACTTCGTCGAGGTTAGGCTCGTAACTTACTTAGTACATGGGGTCGGTTGTACTGATGCTACACCTGGACTTCTTTATGTTGTGCAGATTACGCAGCCAAACCCAGTGGACCTCGCTAGTGGGAGTGTCCTTCAGTCCATTCCAGATGACACAGAGGTAGTTCCGCATGGCGTTCGTGGATCTCGGCGTCCCTGTCTATCTTTCATTCTGTCATTTATTTGTTTTCCAGATAGATACATCACTTTATTTTCAAACTATTATTTTTAGTCAAATCTTAGACTGGTTCGTGAGGTTGTGACTCCACTTCTGGGTTTGTACTTAAAAGGATTTCTTCGTTATTAGGTATTGTCATTTAGACTTATGTTAATGCTTCCGCACTTTATCTCTACTATCTAGTCAGTGTTTGTTATTGTCACTTGTTAATAAATCAATTCAGTTAACACGTTGGCTTGCCTAGCGGGTGCAACGTTAGGCGCCATCACGGCCTGAAGGTGGGATTTCGAGTCATGACAAGTTGGTATCAGAGCACTAGGTTGCTTAGGTCTCACAACTCACAGACAAACTTGGTAGAGTCTGAGGGATCGGTACGGAGACGTCTGTACCTATTCCCCAGAGGCTGCAAAGTTAGGAATAACTCCACTTTTCTTCTTTTCTGTCGTGCGATTTGAATTCTAAATGCTAATTGAGTTTCGATTCTATTCTCTCGCAGATGGGGAGAACGCATGCCTCCTCATCTACCGATCAACAGCCCGATTCTCCTGTTTCAGCTCCTACGAGGGGTCGAGGCCGAGGCCGCATTAGAGGCTGAGGCAGGGGCAGAGCTCAGCCCAGAGCAGCAACCCCAGTAAAGGACCCACAGGTAGATTTTTCCGGTGAGGTTCCTACTCATACAGTTCCAGTTGGACCAGTTCAGGTCCCATAGGGGTTCATTGCTACCCCGGTGCTTTAGGACGCTCTAGTACGCTTAGTGGGACTCATGGAGAGTGTGGCTTAGGCCGGTCTTCTTCCGACTGCACCAGCCGTCTCTCAGGCTGGGGGAGGAACCCAAACTCCTGCTACTCGTACGCCAGAGCATCTAGCTCCTCAGTTCCAGACTCCGACACCTCAGACGGCCGGAGTAGCTCAGCTGGGCATTGTGTCCCCGACAGTTGAGGGAGCAGCTATGTCAGCAGATGCTTTATGGAGATTGGATAGATTCACCAAGTTATTCACTACTACATTTACTGGTGCACCATCAGAGGATCCCTAGGATTATTTGGACAGCTATCATGAGGTTCTTCAGAACATGGGCATAGTAGAGTCCAATGGAGTTGATTTTGCTACTTTTCGTCTTTCGGGTTCCGCCAAGACTTGGTGGAGAGACTATTGCTTGACCAGGCCAGCTGGTTCTGCACCATAGACGTGGGCTCAGTTCTCCGAGTTATTCGTGGGGAAGTTCCTTCCAGTTACTCAGAGGGAGGATCTTCGGAGGCAGTTTGAGCGCCTCCAGCAGGGATCTATGTCTGTCACTCAGTACGAGACCAGGTTCATCACTCTAGTTTGACATGCTATTATGATACTCCCCACTGATCGTGAGAGAGTGAGGAGGTTTATCGAGGGTTTGGCTCAGCCCATCAGGATTCAGATGGCCAAGGAGTCAGGTACTGATATTTCCTTCCAGGATGCGGCCAATGTGGCCTGGAGGATTGAGATGATTATGTCACAGGGTGGTGGTCAGGGGGCTGACAAGAGGCCCCGTCACTTCGTTCGATTCAGTGGAGCCTCATCTGGGGGCAGGGATTCTTTCGGCAGAGGTCATCCTCCCAGACCCTATCAGTCGGCACTTCAGGTAGCTCACAATGCACCGCCAACTCCTATTGGTGCACCACCAGCACCTATCAGTGCACCGCTTCTTTATAGCTTCCAGGGTGGTTATGAGGGTCGACAGGGCCAGTTCCAGAGTCAGCAGCCACATCAGCAGAGGCCTTGTTATTCTTGCGGTGGATTGGGGCATATTTCCAGGGTTTGCCCCCGAGGTTCTGGTGGGTCTCAATATCAGGGTTCCCGTGCCATGGTTCTCTCATCAGGCGCGCCCTCACCCTCTCAACCAGTTAGGGGTGGCGACCGTGGTGCCAGAGGTAGAGGTCAGACTCATAGAGGTGGAGGACATGCCACGAGAGGTAGAGGTCAGGCCGCAGTAGGTCGGCCCAGAGGTGATCAGGCTAGAGGGGCTCAACCCCGACGGTATGTTTTTCCTGCCAGGCCTGATGCTGAGGCTTCTGATGCAGTTATTACAGGTACATTTTCAGTTTGCAGCCGAGTGGCTTCGGTGTTATTTGATCCGGGTTCTACATTCTCCTATGTGTCTTCATATTTTCCCCCTTATTTGAGTATGCCCCGTGATTCCTTGAGTACTACTGTGCATGCGTCTACACCGGCGGGTGATTCTACAGTGGTAGATCGAGTCTACCGTGCTTGTCTAGTAGCTATTGGTGGTCTGGAGACTCAGGTTGATCTTTTTCTCCTTGATATGATTGACTTTGATGTTATATTGGGGATGGATTGTTTATCCCCCTATTATGCTATTCTGGACTGTCATGGAATGGATTGTTTATCCCCCTATTATGCTATTCTGGACTTTCATGCCAAGACAGTGACCTTGGCCTTGCCAGGGGTGCCTCGTTTGGAGTGGAGGGGGACTCCTAGTCATTCCTCTGGTAGAGTTATTTCTTATATGAAGGCTTGGCGCATGGTCAAGAAGGGTTTTTTGTCCTATCTGGCCTATGTTCGTGATTCTAGTGCCAAGGTTCCTTCCCTGGAGTCTGTGCTCGTGGTTCGTGAGTTTCCAGAGGTATTCCCTGCTGACCTGTCGGGTATGCCACCCGACAGGGATATTGATTTTTTTATTGAGTTAGCTCAGGGCACCCAGCCTATTTCTACTCCACCGTATCGTATGGCCCCGCCAGAGTTGAAGAAGTTGAAGGATCAGTTGCAGGATTTGTTGGATAAAGGCTTCATTAGGCCTAGTGTTTCTCCTTAGGGTGCCCCAGTATTGTTTTTCAAGAAGAAAGATGGCTCGATGAGGATGTGTATTGACTACCGGCAGTTGAATAAGGTTACTATTAAGAACAAGTATCCTTTACCGAGGATTGATGATTTATTCGACCAGCTTCAGGTGCTTCAGTGTTTTCCAAGATTGACTTGACATCTAGTGACCATTAGTTGAGGATTAGGGTGTCTGATGTCCCTAAGACCGTTTTTCGCACTCGTTATGGGCACTATGAGTTCTTGGAGATGTCATTTGGGCTGACAAATTCCCTCGCTGCTTTTATGGAGTTGATGCACCGAGTGTTCAGGCCTTATTTGGACTCATTTTTGATTGTCTTCATTGATGATATATTGATATACTCTCGCAGCCGAGAGGAGCATGAGCAACACCTTAGAGTCATCCTCCAGACTTTGAGGGATAGTCAGTTGTATGCAAAATTTTCTAAGTTTGAGTTCTGGTTGAGTTCAGTTGCATTTCTAGGACATGTGGTATCGTCAGAGGTTGTTCATGTGGATCCCAAGAAGATTTCAGCAGTCAGAGATTGGCCTAGACCCACCTCAGCTACAGAGATCCAGAGTTTCTTGGGCTTAGCAGGTTATTATCGCTGGTTTGTGGAGGGCTTTTCATCCATTGCATCCCCGATGACCAGGTTGACTCAGAAGAGTGCTCAGTTCAGGTGGTCTGATGAGTGTGAGGTGATCTTTCAGAAGCTCAAGACAGCCTTGACCACGGCACCAATGTTAGTTTTACCCACAGGTTCAAGACCGTATACCGTGTATTGTGATGCTTCACGGGTTGGGCTTGGTGCAGTGTTGATGC
Organism: Nicotiana knightiana; assembly: GCA_005239525.1. NCBI lineage: Eukaryota > Viridiplantae > Streptophyta > Magnoliopsida > Solanales > Solanaceae > Nicotiana > Nicotiana knightiana. The sequence continues at coordinate 42,966 of ML384027.1, forward strand.
AGGATGGCAAGGTTATAGCCTATGCTTCTCGTCAGTTGAAGGTTCATGAGAAGATCTATCCAGTTCATGACTTGGAGTTAGCAGCGATTGTGCATGCATTGAAGATTTGGAGGCATTATCTGTATGGTGTGCCATGTGAGGTGTTCACGAATCATAAGAGCTTACAGTATCTTTTCAAGTAGAAGGAGTTGAACATGAGGCAGAGGAGATGGTTAGAGTTGCTAAAGGATTATGATATTACCACTCTTTATCATCCAGGGAAGTCCAATGTGGTGGCCGATGCTTTGAGCCGGAAGTCAGCCAGTATGGGTAGTCTTACCTATTTATCAGTCGGAGAGCGACCCCTTGCTTTGGATGTTCAGGCGTTAGCCAACCGATTTGTGATATTAAAGGTTTCTGAGACTGGCAGTGTTTTGGCCCATACCGTGGCCCGTTCTTCATTGTATGACCGTATTCGGGCCAAGAAGTATGATGATCGCCATTTATGTGTTCTTAGATATAGATCCAGACACGGAGATGCCAAGCAGGTTACTGTTGATGATGAGGGAGTTTTGAGGATGCAGGGTCGGATTTGTGTACCTGATGTGGATGGTATTCATGAGTTGATACTTCAGGAGGCCCATAGTTCCCGATATTCTATTCATCCGGGCGCCGCAAAGATGTACCAGGACTTGCGGCAACACTATTGGTGGCGGAGGATGAAGAAGGATATTGTAGCTTATGTAGCTCGGTGCTTGAATTGTCATCAGGTTAAGTACGAGCACTAGAGACCCGGTGGTTTGATGCAGCAGATTCAGCTTCCCGAGTGGAAGTGGGAGAGTATCACCATGGACTTTGTAGTTGGACTCCCACAGACTCATGGGATGTTTGTTTCAGTATGGGTCGTTGTGGATAGGCTGACCAAGTCAGCGCACTTCATCCTAGTATTAGTATCGTATTCAGCAAAGAAGTTGGCAAGGATCTATATGAGAGAGATTGTTAGACTACATGGTGTGCCTATATCCATTATATCAGACCGTGGTACTCATTTTACCTCCCATTTCTGGAGAGTATTTCAGCGAGAGTTGGGCACACAGATTGATTTGAGCACCTCATTTCATCCTCAGACGGACGGGCAGTCCGAGCGTACTATTCAGATTTTGTAGGATATGTTGCGAGCTTGTGTCATTGACTTTGGTGGTTCATGGGACCAATTCTTGCCTTTATCTGAGTTTGCCTACAACAACAGCTAGCAGTCGAGCATTCAGATGGCTCCGTATGAGGCGTTGTATGGTATACAGTGTCGGTCTCCAGTCGGATGGTTTGAGTCGGGAGAGGCCAGATTGTTGGGTTCTGAGTTAGTCTAGGAAGCCTTGGACAAGGTGAAGATCATTCAGGATAGTCTTCGTACAGCTCAGTCCATGCAGAAGAGTTATGCGGATCGCAGATTTCGAGATTTGGCATTTATGATGGGCGATCGGATATTTCTTCGGGTGTCGCCCATGAAGGGCGTGATGATATTTGGAAAGAAGGGAAAGTTGAGCCCTAGGTACATTGGTCCATTTGAGATTCTGGATAAGGTAGGAGAGGTGGCCTACAGACTTGCCTTGCCCCCTAGTTTGTCAGCCGTGCATCCGGTATTTCACGTATCTATGCTCCGGAGGTATATTGCGGATCCATCTCATGTACTTGANCGAAGAGTTATCCTTCGGTTCGTGTTCAGTGGAGAGGTCAGCCTGTTGAGGAAGCTACTTGGGAGTCCGAGCCCGATATGCGGAGCCGATATCCCCACCTTTTCCCCGATTCAGGTACTTTTTTAAGTCCGTTCGAGGACGAACGATTATTTTAGAGGTGGAGATTGTGATGACCCAAAAGGTCATCCTGTGTAAATTTAGCAAAATGGTGTTCCGAGGCCCTGAAAGCCTCCATTAATCTCACCTCATCTGCGTGCGCAGCCCGAGCGCGTAGCCGGGAAGCTTTTATGTGGAAATGTGTTGAACAGTTGAATTGATGATAATTAATGGAATAAAGTTGACTTTGGTCAACATTTTTGGTAAATGGACTCGGACCCGTGATTTGACGGTCACGCAGGGTCCGTAAGAAAATATGGGACCTGGGCGTATGCCCGTAATCGAATTCCGAGGTCCTAAGTCCGAGAAATGAATTTTTAAAGAAAATTTGTTTTTGAAAATAAGAAAGACTTTTGAAAATGAAGTTTGATGTGAAATCTGTGTTACCGAGCCCATATTATGGTTCCGGAGCCCGGAACAGGTTCAATATGTGTTATGTGAGTTATTTGTAAAATCTGGTAAGAAACGGACTTGGTTTGACGTGTTTCGGATCAAAATTGGAGGATTTAGAGGTTTATGAAGTTTGAGAAAATTCTATAGATTTTGGAGTTTAATTCATTATTTTTTATGTTATTCTGGTGGTTATAAAATAAGTTCGTAGGATGATTTTGAAGCCGTGCGTATATTTGGTTTTGAGCCCCGAGGGCTCGGGTGAGTTTCGGGTAGGTGTCGGGGTGCTAAACTTAGGAAATTTCTGGTGTTTTAGGTTGTATCTGGTGTCCAGCTATTTCATTCTCTGCGATGGCGGTGTATCGCACACGATCACAATGTTCATTTTGGGAAGGGGGTCAATTTGCTCTGCGCGATCGCAAAGAGCTGAGTGCGAACGCGGAGCCTTAGGGTTTAGCTTTACGCGAACGCACCCTTATGTCCGCGATCGCGTAAGTCTCCTGTGGGGTTGGGGGCTGGGTAGCAATTGTTCTGTGCGAACGCGTTCTTTCGTTCGTGATCGCGTGGGTCAACGTCCGGTTTCTCTGTGACCGCATCCTTCACTTCGCGATCGCGTAAGTCTAAGGCCAGTACCTTCCGCGATCGCAGGGCACATGTCGCGATTGCGATAGCCATTTTCGCCTAGTTATTTAAATGCTCAAAAATAGAATACCCATTACGGGATTTTCATATTTTTTCACCATCTCCTTCTTCTCTAAACCCCATAGCCGATTTCCAAGCTGCTCTTCCTCCATAACCACTTAGGTAAGTAATCTTAACTCTTGTTTCTTCCATTTTCCTTCATCAATCACTAAATTCTAGGTCTAACAACATGGAATCAAGGGTAGAAATTAGGGGTTTTGGGTAGAGTTAGGGCTTTTGGAAATTTTGGGAATTCAACCTCATTTTGGGGTCGTTTTTCAAAACAAATTGTATATTCAGGTTCATGGGAGAATGTGTTATCGGGTTTTGGTCCGAACCTCGAGTTTGGACCAAGCGGGCCCGGGGTCGAATT
>ML384028.1:0-53352 GCA_005239525.1 Nicotiana knightiana
CCTTTCAACCTTGATTAACTAAAGGGGTAATTCTAAGGGTACTGAGGGTTAGTTTAGGAATTATAATTGAAGAATCTTGGGTGTAACAACCCAAGATTCTTCTAGAACTAGGAAATCAGATTTTTTGGGGGTAGGATAGTAATTTCAGGGGTGAGAATCTTCTAGAATGAAGGCAGCTGTCCCAAAGGATAAGGGTGACAGCTGCACCTGTACCTTTCTTCAGCCTATTGGATCAGGAATATGATAAGCTTATCCTATCCAAAATACCCCCATAAATACCCTACCCTATTCTCTGAAAAGACACTTTTTACACAGGAATTTTAGACACATTACCACACTTGAACCACAGATCTTAAAAAAAAAAAGGGATTCTCCACAGAGAATTTACACACACACACACACTAGAAAATACTGCTCTGAAAATATACCACTACTCTGAAAAACATAAAGGATACTGAAAACATCAAAATTAGTGCAAGAACATTCTGAAAAATTGGTTTCTTCTTGGTTATGGTTTTCCTGGGAAAAATCTAGTTTTCTTGTTGATTTTTCATTCAAATGGTTTATTCAAGCTGTTGTTTCTGGGTATTCTTGCTGGTTTGCTGTTGTTCTGGTGGCTGTGTTGAGCTTGGAATTTCGGGTTTTTCTTGACCTTTATTTGGTCATATATCTTGATGTCTTACGCCTTAAGGTATGTAATTCTATCTTGTATGAAATGGAATTCTTTTAATGAAATTTTTGCTGGAACATCAATGTATACATGTTTTCTTAGTGATTATCAGAAGTCTCAGTTTTCTTTTTATGTGTTGGTATGCTTCTACCTACTTGAAAAAAATCAGATTTGGTCACATGTTTGTTGGATTCAAATGTCGTATATGTGTACTCACATCTGTGGATATTGTTTAGTAATTATAACCTCTATAGAGTATGAAACTGCATAAAACAACATTAGAGACGTGAATCTGACCACTAGTTAGGTCAGATTCACTCTAAACATGTAAAGCTTGTGTTAGATAATATCATGGTTTAGACGTTTATCATGAGTCTTCATTGGGGTCTGCTATGAAACCAGTATTTTTATATATATGGGTTCAATTTTTTCTAACTAAGCTATTTTTGGTAAAACTATTAAGGGGATAAGAACCTTATGTTCAAATATAGCATCAGTGAGTTGAATCTGACCCTCTAATGGTCATCATATTCATTTCATGAATAATGCATAAAGTTTTATCTTGGGTATTTGAAAATTACAAATGGAGGCACAAGTGCATAGTCATAGAGAACCTAAGTTGGAGCAACAAGTTTAGAAGCTTTAATTTTCAGTTCTCTTTATCTAAAAATGTATTTTTAGTAGAAGCTGTAATTTCGTTTCAGATTATAATTTTACTCATGCTTACCCTTTAATAATCATTGTAATATAAGACTGGACATTATATTTATTTATATTAGCAGTCCTTTCTTTCAGTATGTATGTGTTCCTATAATTTTAAAAAAAAAGAGTGTATAATTAGCTCCAGATTTGTTCTGAGTACACTGGACTCAAACATGGCTAATCTGGATAGTTTAAGATGGACCAAACTATTGATAATGGCCCATCAAGGTCAGAGCATAATCTAGAGGGCTTGGAAAACGCAAAGAGCTTTAGCCTCAAGGCTGTTTATTCTCAGATTTAAGTACAAAGTTTCAGGCATTAATATTTTAAGCACTCAGATTTGTTGGAAAAATTCAGAGGCACCCTTTCTAAATCCTTTCTTACAATTTTATGTTCAAATCAACCCGTCTAAATGACCCCCGTAAATACCTATTGAAGTTCTGGAAATGACTGCTTTTAGATCAAAGGAATTTTAAAGTATATATAAATATTAACTTGCTATTCAAAGTAATCTCTCATCAGATTTATCTCGTGTTCTTAAGAGTCCAAAATTTACAGCAATATAAATAACTCAAGGTGTATGTCAAGAAGTATGAGTTTAGGTAATTTGAAGTTGATAAAACTATTTCAGTCAAGGTGATATGCGTTCATTTGATTGTTTTAAATAAGTGATTTGCAAATCAGTATTTCGACTTTCTCTATATGAGGGCACGATTCTCTTTGTAGTTGTATAGCTTTTACCCTTATTGCAAAATTAGTCACAATTAGGATTGGCCAAAGAGTTAAACGATAAGTTGGGCTAAAATATGGCCATAGCCCAAAACATGTTGTCTTTAGACTAGTGAATATCATTTTAGGTAATTCTTAGGTATAATGCATACCTTTACTTTGAAACTTGACAAAAATTTATCATTACCTCAAAATTAATATAAACTACACTCGGGAGTGGCAACTCATGCCCCCGACCATCAATTCTAAACAACTAAAAATGCATATAGCAATCACGGGTGCATTTCATGTGACGTTTTTTCTATGTGTTCAAAAACAACAAGTGTACGTCATCGTAACTTGTCCAAGATAAATCCATAAACGTCCTAATCGATCTTAAAACTAAAACGCTCTTTCAAAAATAGAAAACTCAAACATCGCCGCAAATGGTCATTATAAAACCGTCACGACCATAGTCTTGACTACGTAAATCTACACGCGGGTGCGACAACTCATGTCCCCGTCTTCAACTTCAAATTATAATAAAAATCACATGTTGTAATTGTGGGTGCATTTCATGTGGCGTAGTTATAATATGTCCCAAAAAAAATAAGTGCACGACATCGTGACTTATTTCAAGATAAATCCATAAATATTAAAAGCGTTTCAGAAAGTAAAAAGGGCTAAATGCACAATAGGATAAAACACGTAAAACAATAAGATAATATAGGCCAAATATTAATAGTTAAGCGACCGTGCTAGAACCACGGAACTCGGGAATGCCTAAAACCTTCTCCCGGGTTAATAGAATTCCTTACGCGGATTTCTGGTCGCAGACAAATTAAAACAGAGTAAAAATTTCCTCGGTATGGGATTTTAAAATAAAACGGTGTCCTGGGGCATCGTCAAAAATCCGAGTGGCGACTCTGAAAACTAAAATAAATCCAAAATTTGAATAATGTCACTTAAAGTGGAAAAACTCCCTTGTTACCCCTTCATTAACCCCAGGGTAGTGGAAAAAAAGAGGTGTGACAGCTCTGGCGACTCTGCTGGGGAAAGGGTGAACCCAGAATCTCTGGTTCATGGTTCAAGAATTCGAGCTTAGAATAACTTTTATATTTGGATTTATTATCTAATTTTACATGTTTGAACCTAATGTGCTAAATGTCGCTTTTTACCTCTTTGATATTATCTGAACTGTATATAAATTATGCTGATACCCTCTTCTCTCTGAGTCTTCTAAATCAACTGGGAAGTGTGCACTTCGTGTGACTTCTTTTCTGTTAGAGTAATATCCAAATTTTAGAACGAGGTACGGATAAGTTGCAAAGCCGGTGAAGCTTCTGTATTCCCGGTACGCTGCCCCGACCTCGGCTCGAGGTGTCCGCTCGGGTAAGCCTGGTCTAGAACAAAACCCTAGGTTTAAACCTAGAATAACAAAACCTCATGCCGGATCCCTACTAGGAACGCTTGTTTGCATCATGTGCATTTGACTTAGGGGACTCAACAAAGGGGTTGGGTCCGTCTAGGACAGGTGTACCCGAAATGAAAGACTACCCTGATGCATCTTACTTGCTACATATGCATTTATTTGTCTCAGCTTGTGTATTGACCGGCTAAACAAAAAAATTAACAGAAAAACCAAGATTGAGGTAGAATAAAGAATTCACCCTGTTTTGAACTCCTCGTATTCACCCAAAAACTCCGCCAAAATATCTGAAAAAATATATAAAACAAAATGAATGGGTATACATTTTTAATCAGACAGGATTTTCCCGAACTACACATTGTTTGATTCTCACGGGTGTGAGATACGTAGGCAACCCTCATCGGGTCCAACTCCATTTTTTCAAAATCAAAAGGATATAGCCCTAAATAAAATTAGGTGATGCCATTATAGCCTGATCGCCCAAATGGGGCGCCTCAAGGCCGTTTTTGCAAAAGTGGACGCTTGTGTTTTGTCTTTAAAATTTGCGAGCATGGCCTTAAAGGGGCTGTATTCGCAAGGGTGGTCCATTTTTCTTTATTACGAAACCCTTTGCCAAAATGACACTTTTGGAAAATGATTCTGTGGTCTTAATCAAAAAACAAATGTGCAGGATGAATATAGTTGAAAACATCCCCTTCAAAGCAACAAGGAAATCCCTCTAGGACTCCATATGTGGTGGAGCAACTTGGGGGAAACCAGTAGAAAGTCTATTATAAAAGCTTTAGGGGGTCTTACTGGCCTTTTAAAGATCAAGCCGAGGTTGGACATCGTCGAGGATCTAGTGCTGTTCTGGGATCCTGCCCACAATGTATTCCAATTTTTAGACTTTGAATTGATGCCCTCGCTAGAGGAAATATCAGGGTATGCTGGACTCAATGAAAATCTCAGAAGTCGGTACCCAGTGGCACCCAGGGCGGTGACTCCCCACAAGTTTTTGGATCTGTTGAACATTAGCCGGGACGTCCAAGATCCACACTTGTCCGAAGGCTTCTACACTTTCTACTTTCTTTACAGACGTTATGGAGATACCCAAGGTTATGAAGCTAACAACACTGGTCTAACTCACAAAGATCAGGCTAAATGGGAAGCTCGCCGGGGGCTAGCTTTTGTGGTAGCATTCTTGGGCACCTTGATTTACCCAAAAAGTGACAGATGCATAGACATTGGGCTTGTGGGAATAGCAGACTTCATGATGAAAAGTCCAATGGCATACTTATACCGATGATCTTAGCCGAGATTTACCGCGCCCTGACAATTTACCGATCTGGGGGAAAATATTTTGAGGGGTGCAACCTGCTCCTACAAATCTGGCTGATCGAGCACCACTGTCACCGCCCGAGTTACATGAACTACAGTTTAACCGGTTTGAACTGCATCAAGGAAAATAGTACTCGGGTAAAAGGCCACCGATTTCTTGAAGGCACGGAAGCCTGGCACTCATACTTGAGCTCACTAACTGCCAACCAAATCGAGTGGACGTTCGGGTGGCTCCCTCTCAGCGAGGTTATCAATATGTCCGCTGAGGTTTGCTATCTCCTGTTAATGGCCTGCGAAGCATTCAACCATATGCCCCACATCGGGTCTTACGCCAGCTGGGGATACAACAAGGTGTTCCCCATGACGAGGATTTAAGCCAACAAGCCATCAAGTTATGCCCAAGAGCTGCATTTCCTGAAGGCAGGGTCCGTCAAGTTTGGAACGAGTGCAGGTTTTTAGAACCTCAAACTCGAGTGAGAGACTTATCCAAAGGGGAAGTGGAGCCCACCTACACTTCTTGGTACGGCATAAGAGGCAGGGAGCATCAAGAGCAAGAACGACCCGCAAAGAGACCCCATGTACAACAATTCGCCGAGCAAACTCAAGAGCATTGGGCTTGGTTAGAAAAAGAGAACAGCTACCGAGCCACCATAAGCAAATTGGAGGCCCAGGTCAGGGAAATCAAGTTTGAAAACATCCTACATACTGCCTCGATTGAAGGGGAGAAAAATATATTAGCCTAAGAAAATGAAGGCCTCTAGGCCCAGATACAGGAACTGAAAACAGCCGCGGAGAACCCAGAGAGAAGCAGTGTTGATGAAAGGCTTATCAACAGCCTAAGGCATAAAGTATGTAGCTATGGGAATGATTTAGACAAAGCTGAAGAAGAACTGGCCGAAGTTTGGACAAGATTAACAAGAAGTGCAGAAGAAAGAACAGAGTTTGTCAAGAGACTAAAAAGGAAATATGACCAGGAAGTCGTGGGCTTGAAGGAAAAATTGGCCACCTTCGAGAACAAGATGGCCAAACATGCAAAAAGGTTTAAAACAGAGAGGGAACAGTGCTATGCCATGATGGCTCAGTTAGAAAAAAAGTTGCAACAATGGTAAGAACAGAGTCACAAGGATAACCAAACTTTAGAGGCGAGATCCCAACAAATCGGGCGCCTGCTTCAGAGAAGAGTATTATCAGGCGAAGGGTCCAAGAGATAGCTGACTACACCGTCACCAGATGTCAGGAATGCGAAGAAATGACTCGGACCACTTTCTTCTCAGCAGTTATGATCTTCGTCCACAAGATAATGGACGACCTTTACCGCCTCCGACAAGACATAGCATGCAGGCCCGTGGCAAGGCCGAATGATGCCCCACCGGCCCCTGGAGCAACGAAAGCACTAATGTATTCTTAATATTTCCGAGTCTGTACTTCACTTTTCTAGTCATAGTCATGTGTTGAGTCCACAGTAGTCTTTATATTTTAGAAAATATATGCGTCAAGTCTGTATTGCAAACTCTGTAATTCCAAAAATGGGCTACCAATTTTCTGTAATCAAAAGTGTTTATTTAATGAATGAAATTTTTTAGAATGAAGCTTTTAGAAAATAATATATGCACTCTTTGGGTTTAGCTAGCATGAACTACGTGATGAGCTGATTCACACGGCGCCATGATATGTAGGCAATCCACATAGGATTCGATCATAACCATAAGAAAGGAAATCGAGCAAGGAATAAAAAGCAAAAGCAATAACAAAGGAAAGGGAAAAATAATAAAAAAAAACAAGCCAAGAGATAAAGCTAGGATGAAATACACGACTATGGAAAAAACATATAGAAAGGCATCAGGTGCATTGCATACCCCGTACGTGCGATTTTCCTATGTGATAAATATTTTAAACTAACATTTTGTTGGTTCAATCTAAAAGGTATTTTAAGGTGGTTGGTTTTGCGGTAACCTGGCTTCCCATCCTTACTTCACTAGATCAAAGGGGAGCATAGAAATGACATCTGAAAGTCACCTGCCAATCGTCAACTCCTCTGTGGAAGACCTAAATCCAGCCATTCCAACATATGAGTCCGCAACAGCTGAAGAGAACAGGACTCTGCATTGCCGCATGCTGGAAATGTGGGACGCATGGTACAATGGTAGGGAACCACCCAGTACCATCCCGGGTTTCCCAGAAATAATCCTTAGGGCAGGAGGGACGTCCAACATCCCCATAAGCTACCCAGCCACGCCATTTGGATATCCAACTATGTCGGCTCACTTTGCCGGAATGCCTTCTGAGGTTCGCCCCCAGGCCTTGTTTTCTGGTGTGACTTCCAACATTTTCACCGCACCACCAATCTCCGCCACGGCCCCACCAAGTGTCTCCGGGCCAAATTTCGAGCCACCAGCATTCACATTCCAAACACCATCCGTCCATCAGGATACCGCTCATGCTACTCCCAACGTATATCCCCCAAAAACTCAGCCCGAGTTCACTTTGGGACATGATAAGAAAAGCTTCGAGAACGAAGAAATAACTCGAAAAATGAAGAGTATTGAACAGAGCATCAAAAATATACAGGGGCTGAGCGGGCAGAAAAGTGTCTCCTACGCAGATTTGTGCATGTTCCCGCACGTCCATTTGCCTTTCGAATTCAAAACCCCCAAGTTCAAAAAATATGACGGACATGGAGACCCCATAGCCCATCTGAAAAGGACTGCAACCAGCTCAGGGGAGCAGGTGGGAAGGAGGAACTTCTCATGGCATATTTTGGAGAAAGCTTGACGGGAATTGCATCAGAATGGTACATGGACCAGGATATATCCCGTTGGCACATATGGGATGACTTNTTACTTGGCCCGGGACTTTGTCCGACAATTCCAATACAATGTGGACATCGCTCCCGATAGGAACTCACTATCCAATCTCAAAAAGAAACCCTCAAAGAGTTTTAGGGAGTACACCATCAAATGGCGTGAGCAAGCCTCTAGGGTCAAACCTCCGATGGATAAGGTTGAAATGGTTAGCGTTTTTCTATAAGCACAGGAAGTTGATTACTTCTATAATATGATGTCCTCCATGGGCAAACAATTCGCGGAAGCAATTAAAATTGGAGAAATGGTGGAGAACGGGCTAAAAGCTGGTCATATACTGAGCCTATCTGCCATCAGAGCGACCTCTCAGGCCATTCAAAGCGGATCCAGGGTTGCGGCCAACAGGAAAAACAAAGAAGAAGGGGCCATGATGGTTTCCGATGTCAGGAAACCTCGACAATACCCACACCCATTTCCTAAAGCTTCCCAACATTACTATCCTCACCAAGATACAACTTATGCTTCGCCCCCTTTTCCCTATGCGGTAATAAACGCTCAGCCGCATTCCAGGCCGCCACAATAATACAATCAGAATAGAACTCCACCCCCAAAAAATAACCATCGTCCCCTAGCTCCATATAATCAACGCCCGCCTCAAAACAGCTACCCGTACAATTCCTACTCTAGAGAGCCACCAAGGAGACTTAATTTCACTCCCATCGGAGAGCCGTATTCCAACCTCTTCACAAAGTTGGTCCGGATGGGGCTCCTGCAACCTGTACCTCCAAACGGGCAGAATCCCCAATCACCATCATATATATGGGGCACCAGTTGTGCTTACCATTCCGGAGCAGAAGGGCATGACACGGTGGACTGTTGGACCCTCATCGGCATGATTTGTGAGGACCAAGATTTCGATCCAGCTCTAAAGGCCATCATCGCCATCGCAGATGTAGAAAGAAAACCCAAGACGGCACCCAATCTAGACAAGGAGATGAGAAAGAGTAACCCTACCCCCCAGGTCACAGAACAGACTGAGACTGGGACAAATAAAGGACCCTCTAAATATGTTGTCCTTTACATCCCCAAGGCACACAGGAAAGAACAAAGTGTGTTGAGCCCTCCCAGGAGGTTACAGTTCAACAGTGCAATAATGAATGGCTCAAAAATATATGTCCCGAAGGGGACGTATGCGGCGCGGGGGCAAATAATTTCACCCAGACTGAATGAACCCGTGGTTATTAGCCGCGCGTTGCAAACTCTCATAAAGAACACTACTGTTGTCCCACGGAATTACCGCCGGACGGTGGTGACATAGAAAAGGAAAGAGATTACCGGGGAAACAGGCGATATAAACTCTTCAGAGAAATACCTCGACCCGGAAGAGCTCAACAAAATCAAGTTGAAATGCTTTCCGCCCAAAAGGCCGATCAGTGCCGGGGAGACAGAAGAATTCTTCAAGAATATGAAAACCTCTTAATACGCCATAATCGAGGAGCTCAGGAAATCCCCCGCCCAGGTCTCGCTTCTATCTTTGGTGGTGAATTTAAGCGAGCATCGGAAGATCCTGATCAAAACCCTCAACGAAGCATATGTTCCGGCCAACACCACAGTCGAGCAAATGGAGAGGATGGCAGAATGATTTTTTGAGGTCAACCGGATTTCGTTCAGCAAGTATGATTTTCCCCTGGAAGGGGAAACCCACAACAAAGCTCTCCACCTAACTGTTAAATGTGAGGGTTACTACATGAAGAGAGTTAAGATGGATGGTGGATCTGGGGTTGATATTTTCCCTCTATCAACCTTATAAAGAATGGACATCGGGTCTGAAAGAATCAGGCCCAACAATGTGTGCGTACATGCATTCGATGGTATCAAGAGAGACACGATCGGGGAGATTGATTTGGTCTTGACAATCGGCCATGTAGACTTCGAAGTAACATTCCAGGTCATGGATATGGATACTTCCTACAATTATCTCCTAGGAAGGCCTTGGATCCATGTGGCGGGGGCAGTGCCATCTACTCTCCACCAGATGGTTAAGTTCGAATATGAGGACCAGGAAATCGTGGTCCATGGTGAAGATGAGCAATCTATTTACAGGGACCCATTAGCCCCATTCCTGGAAGCAAGAGAGGGCAGCGAGCACATAGTCTACCAGGCTTTCGAGATTGTGGTTCCGGACCAGCATGAGGAAGGAACCCAATGCCCTCAACTCTTCCTATCAAACGCGTCAATTATGGTCGCCAACGACATGATCAAACATGGGTACACACCTAGAAAAGGCTCGGGGTGTCCTTGCAAGGCATTAAAGAACCCGTCACTTTGCTTGCCAATAAAAAGTTTTTCGGCATAAGGTTTCAAGCTACCCCACACGATGAACAATGGGCTGACCAACGAAAGAAAAATGGTTGGGTATTGCCTCAGCCGATCCCACACATTACCACATCATTTGTCAAGCCAAGATACGTGGAAGAAGAAGAAGAGGTTTTTACGGCCGAAGAAATAGAAGAAATATGCGGAGCAATGAGGCAAATGTTGTATGAGGCCCATATGGTCCAACTAGGAGAGGGCTCCAGCACTACCGAAGTACAGTATATGGGGCCTGATGCCAAGTTGCAAAACTGGGAGGCTACTCCATTCCCCATCGGGCGGGAGTCCCGGTAGTTCAGCTTTTGCCATCCTTTCTGCACTATGAGTTATTTCAGGGTGTAACTCAAGTTTTAAATGCTTGCCTTTAAATTTCGATGTAAACCCTCTTATGTTCAAATTCAATGAAATGAAATCAAAATTTCATCATCTACTATCCTTTCTGATTTTTGTTTACTTTTCTTATTTTTCCAGTCCTAATAATGCGGCTTTAAAAAACATGACATGCTTGCGGACTTCGTGCTCTGATCCTAATACGTCGTCTAAATTCAAAATAATGAATCAAGAAATGGAATATGACGAACAAGAGGCTTTTAGGGAAATAAATCAAGAATTGGAACAGTTCGAGAATAAGCCTAAGCCAAACTTAAACGAAATGGAACCCTTTAATTTGGGCAGTGAAGAAGTGATTCGAGAAACCATGATAAGCGTCCACGCGGATGATTAGATTAGAGATGCCTTGATTCAACTCCTATTAGAATTCAAAGACGTATTTGCTTGGTCCTACGACGACATGCCCGGACTAAGTATGGACTTGGTGGTACACAAATTGCCAACCTACCTCGGTCATCCACCGGTCCAACAAAAGTAGAGGAAATTTAAAACGGACATGAGTGACAAGATCAAAGAAGAGGTCGCTAAACAACTAAAGGCTGGAGTAATCCGAGTGCTCCAATACACCACCTGGCTAGCCAATGTGGTTCCGGTGCCTAAAAAGGATGGAAAGGTCCGAGTATGTGTCGACTACCGAGATCTGAATAAAGCCAGTCCCAAAGATAATTTTTCGCTGCCAAACATACACATCTTAGTGGGCAATTGTGCCAAACATGAGGTACAATATTTTGTCGATTGCTATGACGGATACCACCAGGTGTTGATGGATTAAGAAGATGCAGAAAAGACAACCTTCACTACACCCTGGGGAACATACTGTTACTGGGTCATGCCGTTTTTTTTAAAGAACGCTGGGGATACTTATATGAGGTCCATGACCGCCATATTTCACGACATAATGCATCAGGAGATTGAGGTGTACGTGGATGATGTTATCATTAAGTCCAGAACCCAAAATGACCATGTGCATCATTTGAGGAAATTCTTCGAATGCCTGCGCAGATATAATTTGAAGTTAAACCCAGTCAAATGCGCTTTCGGAGTTCCATCTAGAAAATTACTGGGATTTATAGTCAGTCGACGGGGCATCGAGCTGGACCCAACAAAGATAAAATCTATCTGGGATCTCCCACCCCCAATAACCAAGAAGGAAGTCATGAGTCTGTTGGGTAGGTTGAATTACATCAGCAGGTTCATCGCTCAGTTGACCTCCACATGCGAGCCTATATTCAAGCTGTTGAAAAAAGATGCGGCCATCGAATGGATAGATGAGTGCCAGGGCGTTTTTGACAAGATCAAAAAATATCTGTCAAATCCTCCAGTGTTAGTCCAACCAGAACTAGGGAGGCCTTTGTTCATATACCTGACGGTACTAGAAAATTCCTTTGGGTGTGTTCTCCGGCAACAAGATGCAACCGGGAAGAAAGAGCAAGCCATTTATTACTTAAGTAAGAAGTTAACAAACTACGAGGCCAAGTATTCTCAGTTAGAAAGGACTTGTTGTGCTCTAACTTGGGTGGTTCAGAAGCTCAGACATTATCTGCTGGCTTATACCACCTACCTCATCACGAGGCTAGATCCTTTGAAGTACATATTCCAAAAGCCAATGCCCACCGGGAGGTTAGCCAAATGGAAAATCTTGATCATAGAATTCGATATTGTCTATGTCACCCGCACGGCTATGAAAACTCAAGCATTGGCCGATCATCTAGTTGAAAATCCGGTCGATGATGAATACCAGCTCGTGAGCACTTATTTTTCGGATGAAGATATCAATTCCATCGAAGTAATCTCGGAAGGCACTGACACCTGGAAAATGTTCTTCGACGGGGCAGCCAATGCGAAAGGTATCGGGATAAGGGCAATCTTGATTTCACCCGCGGGACAACACTACCCAGCCACGGCCCGCCTCTGTTTCTTCTGCACAAACAATACTGCTGAATATGAAGCTTGTATAATGGGTATGAACATGGCCGTTGACATGGATGTTGAAGAGTTGTTAATCATGGGGGACTCCGATTTGATCATTAAGCAGGCCTAGGGAGACTGGGAAACTCGAGATGTTAAACTCCTTCCCTACAGACAGCATGTGGAGAATCTTAGTAAGTGATTCAAAACCGTCGAGTTTAGATATATTCCTCGGTGCCACAATGAGTTAGCTGATGCCCAGGCCACCCTAGCTGCAATGCTGCCCTATCCAGGTAACGTTCGCATAGACCCATTAGAGATCCAAATCAAGGAAAGACATGGTTACTGCAAAACAGTCGAAGTAGAGTCCGATGTCCAACCATGGTATCATGATATAAAAATATTTTTGAAAACGAAAGAATATCCCGAGCAGGCCAACGGAGACCAAAAGAGAACCATCCGAAGACTCGCCAAATTTTTCTTCCTAAGTGGGGAAGTACTGTACAAAAGGACACCCGATCTAAATCTGGTAAGATGTGTAGACTCCAAACAAGCCGAAAAGATCATGGGCGAGGTCCATTCAGGAGTATGCGGTCCCCACATGAATGGGTACGTCCTCGCAAAGAAAATCTTGCGGGCTGGATGTTATTGGATGACCATGGAGAACGATTTTTTCGGTTTCGTCTGGAAGTGCCATAAGTGTCAAATACATGGCGACCTAATCCATGTGCCACCTTCAGAACTGCATCCTATGTCGGTGCCCTGGCCATCTATTGCTTAGGGAATGGATGTCATTGGGCCAATCGAGCGAAGGGCCTCAAACCAGCACAAATTCATCTTGGTTGGTATCGACTATTTCACGAAATGGGTCGGGGCCGTCACATTCAAAGCTGTCACTAAGAAAGTGGTGGTGCATTTCGTGCACACTAATATCATCTGTCGTTTTGGTATCCCCAAAACTATTATTACCAACAACGCCGCAAATCAAATAGTCACTTGATGAGAGAGGTGTGTGAACAGTTCCAGATAACACACCACAACTCGACCCCTTACCGGCCCAAAGCAAATGGCGCCTTTGAAGCAGCAAACAAAAACATCAAGAAAATTCTCAGGAAAATGATTCAAACATATAGACAATGGCATGAAAAGTTGCCTTTTGCATTGTTGGGATACCGCACGACCATGCGTACATCGGTGGGAGCTACCCCTTACCTATTGGTTTATGGCACTGAAGCCGTAATACCCGCTGAAGTTGAAATTCCTTCCCTTCTGGTTATTGTCGAAGCAGAAATTGAAGACAATGAGTGGGTCAAGACCCGACTAGAGCAATTAACTCAGATTGATGAGAAAAGAATGGCCGCAGTATACCACGGACAATTATACCAGCAAAGAATGGCCCGCGCTTACAACAAGAAAGTGCAACCTAGGAACTTCGAGGTAGGGCAACTCGTTTTAAGACGTATCCTCCCACACCATGAAGAAGCGAAAGGAAAATTCGCCCCACACTGGAAATGTCCATACATCATAAGGAAATTGATACCAAAAGGAGCGTTATACCTGGGAGACATCAAAGGAAATGACCCCGAAACGGCTGTCAATGCAGATGCCGTCAAAANCTTTATAAAAAGAAAATCAATCAATTAGAAACAAAAACAAAAACAAAAATTTCCTGAACTACGTTCGACTTGATTCCGAAAGGATACGTAGGCAGCCTCTCCCTGGAGTTCAGTCACATCAAAATAAAAATTTCACATTTCCCCAAGAGTTTAAGCTGGGAAAAATGCTATGTTCAGCGACATTTGCGCATAAAAGGTTCCAAAGTTGTAATTCAATACAAATTCTTTTCACCAAAAACCCTGTTCAAGTCCTTCCGATCAATCGGCAAAGATTTCAAAAATTGGAAGATACAGTTGTTCGGAGTAGATACAAGCAGTGAGAGAAATTAAAATGAGAGTCTTATCGGGGAAAACCAACACCGGCACTGTAAGGCGACGGTGAGTAGAGAAATTGAAAATGAGAGAGTCTTGTTAGTGAAAACTCGCAAAGAGCACTACAAGGGGACGGTAAGAAGAGAAATGAGAGAGGTTAGTTGGTGAAAACCCGCAAAGGGCGCCACTAATCGAAAAGGAAAAGGGATCAATCCAGGGCAAGGTTTCTCAATCTCGAGGTAATAGTTGTGATGAACCTCTGAGATTTGGACGGTTTACACGGATCAGACATCCAGTCCAAAGGGCATGTCATGTTCATTAAAGCCCGCATGTACTCCAGATAAGTCCTTATTTTCTTTCCCCAAAAGGGACACCTTTTGTTTAAATTCGTTGTCCATTATGTCGTTTATTCTTTTTTTGAATCCCTTTCGGTCTAACTCTGTCCCGAAACTAAGGCAAAGAAAAGACGGCAAGACTCATTTATAGGGATCTCATTTGACGCGGTTGAATATTCCAAGAGCACCCAGCCTCGTCGGGGACATCGAGTCGATCCCGAATTGCCACAATGGCCGATGATTCAAACTCAAAACCTTGAAAGGAGAAAGTCAAATTGAAGTGCCTATAAAGGCAAATGAAGTTGAAAGGTTGAACCCCACGTGGCTAACCATCTTGGCAAGGTTTGAAAAACTGAAGTATTCCCGGTGGCTTAAAGTTACAATTGGAAGAAAAGTCAGAAGTGAAAAGCGAATAAAGGCGAAATAAAGTTGGAAAGGTTAAGTCCCACACAACTAACCGTCACAGCAGGATTTGAGGGGCCAAAACTCCCCCCCTGATGCTCTGGAAATCCAAAAGAAAAGCAAGTGAAAAACCTACAAAGGCAAAAATAAAATAAAATGTTGGGTCCCCGTGACTGATCGCCATGGTAAAATCTAGGAAGCCAAGGTGGTCAGGATTAGAGATGAAACCCAATCCACAACAAGCAAACAAGCAAGCAAGTGGTTGAGATGTCCATCAAAAGAACTGAGATCAAGTAGTTGATAATCAAGGCCGCAAAACCAACCAATGTTTCAAACTAACAAATCGTTCTTTGTTTGAAAATAGGAAACAGGTGCAAAAGTAACCATGTAGAAAACAGGTATAATCAAAAGGAATTGCACAAGGGCTGGAAGGAGCTGTGCAACATTGACTCAAAGAAAAGAAAGTTTCCTCCAAAAAAAATAATATTTTCCCGCATATATATAAAAAAGAGAAGAAGTGAAGTTGAATGTGATGCAACCCTAAAGTAGCATAGGGTCCTCAACCCCTAGCCAAACATTTTCCAACCAAGGAAATCCCAGTCCTCAAATGACGCCAACGTAGGGTCCCGCACACAAGCAGACACTGGCATAACCCAGTGATCTCTATTTCAGGCAACATCATAACCTGTTGACCATTCCAGACACCAGCATAACCTGGCGATATTCCTGGCAACAACATAACCTGTTGATCATCTTCAGACACTGGCATAACCCAGTGATCTCTATTTCAGGCAATATCATAACCTGTTGACCTTTCCATACACCAGCATAACCTGGCGATCTTCCTGGCAACATCATAACCTGTTGATCATCTTCAGGCACTGGCATAACCCAGTGATCTCTATTTCAGGCAACAACATAACCTGTTGACCTTTCCAGATACCAGCATAACCTGGCGATCTTCCTGGCAACAAAATAACCTGTTGATCATCTTCAGAAACTGGCATAACCCAGTGATCTCTATTTCAGGCAACAGTATAACCTGTTGACCTTTCCAGACACCAGCATAACCTGGCAATCTTCCTGGCAACAGCATAACCTATTGATCATCTTCAGACACTGGAATAACCCAGTGATCTCTATTTCAGGCAACAACATAACCTATTGAACTTTCCAGACACCAGCATAACCTGGCGATCTTCTTGACAACAGCATAACCTGTTGATCATCTTTAGACACTGGCATAACCCAGTGATCTCTATTTTAGGCAACGGCATAACCTGATGACCTTTCCAGACACCAGCATAACCTGGCAATCTTCCTGACAACAACATAACCTTTTGATCATCTCCGGACATTGGCATAACCCAATGATCTCTTTTGTGACGACAACATAACCTGTTGATCCTTCCCCAGACACCGGCATAACCTGGTGGTCTCTTCTTGACAACAACACGAGCTGTCGATCCTTTCCAACATAGGGCCTCCAATCCCCAGTTTATTTCACCTTTCAGGCATAGGGTATCCACCCCCCTAGTTGGCATTCACTCTGGGTACACATTTCCTGGCCTTTTATTGCTTTCAATAATAAAATAGCATATATTTTATTACAATAACTCACAAAATTTTCCTAGTGAAAACTGGGGCAGGAAATTTTGTTCGTTTGTTTTGATTTCATGCAGATTACGTTTCTAGAACATTGGAACTCGAGACGACCAAAAGAAGAAGTTTCGATCCAAAATAACAAAACAAAAAGAAGGAAGAGAAGATTGAATCCAAAAGTGCACAAACGGGGAGGATGTGGACTATTCAGGACGAGATTGAAGTCATCCGTCCAGTATATCCCGTTTTGATCCGAGGAACGACATGACAAAACCATCACCTGCAACTAACAAGCGTCAGGATCCAGGTCAGGGTCAACAAAAGATCAAGACTCAAGACCCAGTCCTAGATAGGAATCGTGTAATTTAGAAGCTAATAGGTTTTAGTTAGTCCTTCGTTTTGTACTTAGGTGTAATAAGGAGATCAGCAGCAGTAACAGCAGCAACCGCAGTGAAACCACAGTTACTCGGTAGTCCCAACTACCAAAATTTCCAGAACTACACTGACCTGATTCCTTTATAGCCAAGGATATGTGGGCAGCCTTGAAGCAGGGTTCGGTCAAACTTTTCAAAACGCTTCACAATGGAACATATGAATAGGTAAAAATCGTTCATTACAGCTCACTTTGTCTCTGCTCGAAAACTCTTCGTGTTTCCGAGCAAAGAGGGGCAGCTGTGAGCAAGTGATTCTTACTCGCCGTATCGTCCTATAAAAATCTCAATAAATCAATTGATTTTATGAATTTTGTTGATTTTTCAGTAATTAATTGTGAATTTTTTGCATTTTTTGCATATCCATAATTCATCTTTTAAAATTATTAAAATTTGCATCACTATTATCGAGGAATTATGAAGTTATTATTTATAATTAATTAAATAATAGACGAATGATGATTATTTAACGTAATGTAGTTCTTAATAACTAATTTCTAAGAAATTAATCATTTTTTATTAGATAAATCATAGGTTTAATTAGGAATATAAAATTGGTTGTTTTATTCTTAATTAATATGTAAATAGATGAAAAATAAGGTTTAAAATTAATTGCTACATTTTTTGGATTAAATTAGATTTGAACTTAATTAGCTTAAATAGTTTAAAGAGCCAATTTCGGACCTGGGCTTGAAACTACCCAGGCCCAAACCCAATCCTTACACACTCAAACAACCCAAGCCCAAACCCCTTACCCGGCCTACCCCAGCACCCCTCCAAACGACCCTGTTTGGGTTAGTGAGTTAAATCCTGGCCATTGATCGAAATAGATCGGACGGCCAGGAACTCACCCCCTCTAAACTATATAAATGTCAAAACTAAACCCCACCCCCTCATTTGCAAAATATCACACCCACCCCTTGGTCCGTTCTCTTTCTCTCTTCTCTCTAACAAACCCTAGCCGCCCTAAAATTCCTACCGTCCTCCGTCGAGCAGAAATCGCCTACGGCGGCGGAGCCTCACCCAACCGACCCCAAATCTTCACCAGACAATCCTCTCTTTCCCCTAAACCTCGTCAGATCTAAAAAGCTCAAAACCCTAAAACCCCGTCCCTGCCGATCCATAGAACCTCGTTGGATCAGACTTACGTGAGTCACTCGCTCTTCACAAGAGCAAGTGATTAACGTGGGTTCGATTCAATTTGAAGCCACCGGAATCCGGCCAAAGTGTTATAGTCGACTGGTGCCCTCCCTTTTCTATTCCTTTAATAATTTTTATGTTACAATCATTTATTGGGTTTAGTTTTAGGTTTTTTCCGTATAATATTCTTATTTTTTTATTTTAGGGTAAACTTTAATTACTCCCATGCATGACTCAGTTAATTTAATCTTTAAGAATTGCTTAAATGTAGTTTGATATTAATTGCTTATTGATTAGGGTTTCATGATCTTGCTTAAATCTGTTGTGAATGCTAAAATAATAAATTAATCTATGCTAAAAATTGTGTACTAAATCAGTGTTTGATTTGCAAATTTGAGTTCGATTTGATGGCTCTCTTGTGATTCCCTGAATCTTGACAGTTTTTAGAATAACAATTTAGGTCAGAATACTAATTAAGACTGATTGGTTCATGTTTCTTCTGTTTCCATCTTCGTTATTAATTAGAGACTACTTGGAATCAATTATAAGATTAGCATTAATGTTAGTTTTAGATTTTCTAATTGTTTTTTCCCCCTGACTATTTCCTCATGTAAAGCAGTATAACAGTCATTGTGTGTTAGTCACTAATGGTGTACTCATGTACTGTTACCAATTTTTCAGGTGTTAATTATAGGTTGATCTAATTTAGACCCTTAGGTTGGATTTTGCATATGTAAGTTCATGTTAGTCATGAACATGAATAGTAACTGTTTGTTTGAGATTAGTCACTGTTTTAATTGGTTCATCATTAAATAGTTATGTGTGAGTCAGTTAGAATTATGATCTCTGGTCGTTAATGGAAGGATTAGTTATACTTGACAGGTTAGCCTAAGCTTAGGTTGACACTAAGATTAAATCATAATACATGATGATTAACTAAGCCTAATGACTCAACCTCTCGAATCACTTGAATCAACCTAATTCCCAACTTAGACAAATAATTAAGCTAATTACATATTAAGCTAAGAGTTAGTCTAAATTAGGTTTCATTAATAGTTAACTATTGAGTTAACCACTCAATTAGGATAAAAATCAGTCTACACTTAATAAACTAACAACCTTTCAACCTTGATTAACTAAAGGGTTAATTCTAACGGTACTGAGGGTTAGTTTAGGAATTACAATTGAAGAATCTTGGGTGTAACAACCCAAGAACCTTCTAGAACTAGGAAATCCGATTTTTTGGGGGTAGCATTGTAGTTTCAGGGGTGAGAATCTTCTAGAATGAGGGCAGCTGTCCCAAAGGATAAGGGTGACAGCTGCACCTGTACCTTTCTTCAGCCTATTGGATCAGGAATATGCTAAGCATATCCTATCCAAAATACCCCCATAAATACGCTACCCTATTCTCGGAAAAAGACACTTTTACACAGGGATTTTAGACACATTACCACATTTGAACCACAGATCTTTAAAAAAAAGGGATTCTCCACAGAGAATTTACACACCCACACTAGAATATACTGCTTTGAAAATATACCACTACTCTGAAAAACATAAAGGATAATGAAAACATCAAAATTAGTGCAAGAACATTCTGAAAAAATTGGTTTCTTCTTGGTTATGGTTTTCCTGGGAAAAATCTGGTTTTCTTGTTCATTTTTCATTCAAAAATCTGGTTTATTCAAGTTGTTGTTTCTGGGTATTCTTGCGGGTTTGCTGTTGTTCTGGTGGCTGTGTTGAGCCTGGAATTTCTGGTTTTTCTTGACCTTTATTTGGTCATATATCTTGCTGTCTTACGTCTTAAGGTATGTAATTCTATCTTGTATGAAATGGAATTCTTTGAATGAAATTTTTGCTGGAACATCAATGTATACATGTTTTCTTAGTGATTATCAGAAGTCTCAGTTTTCTTTTTATGTGTTGGTATGCGTCTACCTGCTTGAAAAAATCAGATTTGGTCACATGTTTGTTGGATTCAAATATCGCATATGTGTACTCACATATGTGGCTATTGTTTAGTAATTCTAACCTCTATAGAGTATGAAACTGCATAAAACAACATTAGAGACGTGAATCTGACCACTAGTTAGGTCAGATTCACTCTAAACATGTAAAGCTTGTGTTAGTTAATATCATGGTTTAGACGTTTATCATGAGTCTTCATTGGGGTCTGCTATGGAACCAGTATTTTTATATATATGAGTTCAATTTTTTCTAACTAAGCTATTTTTGCTAAAACTATTAAGGGTATAAGAACCTTATGTTCAAATATAGCATCAGTGGAGTTGAATCTGACCCTCTAATGGTCAGATTCATTTCATAAATAATGCATAAAGTGTTATCTTGGGTATTTGAAAATTACAAATGGAGGCACAAGTGCATAGTCATAGAGAACCCAAGTTGGAGAAACAAGTTTAGAAGCTTTAATTTTCAATTCTCATTATCTAAAATTGTATTTTTAGTAGAAGCTGTAATTTTGTTTCAGATTGTAATTTTACTCAGACTTACCCTTTCATAATCATTGTAATATAAGACTGGACATTATATTTATTTATATTATCAGTCCTTTCTTTCAGTATGCATGTGTTCCTATAATTTTCAAAAACAATGTGTATAATTAGCTCCAGATTTGTTCTGAGTACACTGTACTCAAACATGCCTATTCTGGATAGTTTAAGATAGACCAAACTATTGATAATGGCTCATCAAGGTCTGAGCATAATCTAGAGGGCTTGTAAAACAAGAAGAGCTTTAGCCTCAAGGGTGTTTATTCTCAGATTTAAGTACAACGTTTCAGGCATTAATATTTTAAGCACTCAGATTTGTTGGGAAAATTCAAAGGCACCCTTTCTAAATCTTTTCTTACAATTTTTCGTTCAAATCAACCCGTCTAAATGACCCCCGTAAATACCTATTGAAGTTCTGGAAATGACTACTTCTAGATCAAAGGAATTTTGAAGTATAAATAAATATGAATTTGCTATTCAAAGTAATCCCTCATTAGATTTATCTCGTGGTCTTAAGAGTCCAAAATTTACAGCAATATGTAGAACTCAAGGTGTATGTCAATAAGTATGAGTTTATGTCATTTGAAGTTGATAAAACTATTTCAGTCAAGGTGCTATGCGTTCATTTGACTGTTTTAAATAAGTGATTTGCAAATCAGTATTTCGACTTTCTCTATATGAGGGCACGATTCTCTTTGTAGTTGTATAGCTTTTACCGTTATTGCAAAATTAGTCACAATTAGGATTGGCCAAAGAGCTAAATGATAAATTGGGCTAAAATATGGCCATAGCCCAAAACATGTTGTCTTTAGACTAGTGAATATCATTTTAGGTAATCCTTAGGTATAATGCATACCTTTACTTTGAAACTTGACAAAAATTGATCATTACCTCAAAATTACAATAAACTACAATCGGGAGTGGCAATTCATGCCCCCGACCCTCAATTCTAAACAACTAAAAATGCACATAGCAATCACGGGCATTTCATGTGACGTTTTTGCTATATGTTCAAAAACAACAAGTGTACGCCATCGTAACTTGTCCAAGATAAATCCATAAACGTTCTAATTGATCTGAAAACTAAAATTCTCTTTCAAAAAATATAAAACTCAAACATCGCCGCAAATGGGCATTATAAAACCGTCACGACCATAGTCTTGACTACGTAAATCTACACGCGGGTACGACAACTCATGTCCCCGTCTTCAACTTCAAATTATAATAAAAATCACGTGTTGTAATTGCGGGTGCATTCCATGTGGCGTAGTTATAATATGTCCCAAAAAACAAATAAGTGCAGGACATCGTGACTTATTTCAAGAAAAATCCATAAATATTAAAAGCGTTTCAAAAAGTAAAAAGGGCTAAATGCACAATAGGCTAAAACACGTAAAACAATCAGATAATATAGGCCAAATATTAATAGTTAAGCGACCGTGCTAGAACCACGGAACTCGGGAATGCCTAACACATTCTCCTGGGTTAATAGAATTCCTTACTCGGATTTCTGGTTGCAGACAAATTAAAACAGAGTCAAAATTTCCTAGGTTTGGGATTTTAAAATAAAACGGTGTCCCGGAGCATCGTCAAAAATTCAGGTGGCGACTTTGAAAACTAAAATAAATCCCAAATTTGAATAATATCACTTAAAGTGGAAAAACTTCCTTATTACCCCTTCATTAACCCCGGGGGTAGTGGAAAAAGGTGGTGTGACACTCACAACCACTCAGTTCTGTATATGGCTCACACGACCCAGGGAAGATCCATCCCAGAATATATAAACCCTACTGATATCAGTCACTCAGTATCGAGGAAGTACATTCCAGCCATATAGAGAAAATCCATCTCTAGGTATAAATACTTAAGACAAGATCCATGTCCAGGGAAGATCCATCCCTCAATAATCTCAACCGCACTCACTGGGGGTGTGTTATAGACTCCGGAAGGGCTCCTACGGCCCAAGCACTATCACAATCATCATCATAACAACTGAGGCGTGCAGCCCAACCCCATAATTTTCACTCAACATCAGGCTCTCGGCCTTACTCAATCATCACTCTCCAGTATCACACACACGGGCTCACAATGCCATGAAACTAGCCCGAAACAATGATAAGATGTGCCAAGTAATAACAACTGAGATGGAGACATGATATGATATGCATCAATAAGACTGAGTACAAAATATCAATGAAACAAATGAGATGACAGCAAGAAACGGCCACTCGGGTCTCAACAATATCGGCATGAAGCCCTAACATGATATCTAGCATGATTTACAGTTCATTTACTTAATCGCATGATAGAAACACAAATGTCAACAAGAAAGAGTCACTAAGCGGTGCCATGGAATGAACCGGGATACAATTCTCTCAATGCACGTTGTCGCGCCCCTTTTTTTCCTCGCGGAGTCCGGGTTTCGACATTTTTTAAACAACTCCCTTCCTTTTGGGATGGGATATGGGATTTGAAGAGTCGCCACCTAACGGATTAGGGTGCATTACGGCATCTAGAGTAATTAACTCATGAAACTAGTTTGCATCACCAGAAATCGGGTAAGGGCTCGAAATTACCTTGAGGGGAAGGTGTTAGGAACCCCTCGAGGTCCACAACGGTGGGTCCAGGCCGTACTAAATTAAGCGAATTAGTGTTTAAGAAAAATACCATAATTTAGACTATTATTATTTAAAATAGGAATTAAAGGGGTCCTAAGTTTTTTAGCCTATAGGATACTTGGTAACTTTCCCCAGGTTAGGGTGCTACACATAGTATTAGCGCACAGGTCATCATCTCCTTTACTACGCAGTTACTATCTTTCAGTTGTTACTTAAACGTTTTAGTAGCTTCTAACTTGTGCCTTATGCGTGCACTACCCATCCCTTACCTATGGTCCTGGAGGTGTTTAGGACCTCTATTTAAGGTGGTTCTAGACCGACTTAGGTTGCTAAAAAAATGAGAAAACTAAGCGACAAACAAAAATTCAGATATGACTGTCACATAAAGAGCTAATAGGGGCTTATGTTAACCCCCACAAGTAAACAACAAATGCACGCATCCCCAACAAACAACTTTTATCAATTTAAGACCCTATAGGCAGGATATCTAGATGAACATAAACATAATATAAGACTACAATTTATTAAAGCGAGCGGTGGTACCTATTGTTTAACCAAAGAATTAGACCATTTGACTAAAGCTTATTTTTAAGATGAATAGGGGATACTGATAATCAAGATAATGGAAAAATGAATAATAGAAAATATTAAAGAAATAAAAGATCGAAGTTGATTGTATTTCGAGAATCAGATGCCTTTACAAGCTGTCTTCCCCTCCCTTATATAGGAGATTCTTATAACGTACGATTGCTGCTATGGTTACTCATTAATGACTAATTATGACATTAATGAGGCATTACAAAGGATAACGGTAAATAGGGGTTCAGTTACATAACGTTCGAGTAATCAATTGTGGATTCGTGAATCTGCCCGTAGCTTTGTCTAGATTCATTTTGACCGTGCCTCTCTCCCGTTTTGATCAAATTGGACTTCTCGTGGCTGATAAGTTCATGGGTTTACTGAACCGTGTCTCTTTGTACCGTACCTCTTCAAAGAGTTATTTCCCGCTATCATGTTTTCCCGTGTCCACGTGACTAGATGAGTTGTCAAAAGCTGGCTTACGTGTGAAACTCTTTTTTACCAATAAGATAGTCCCCCCACTTACCATATATTTAACGATTAATATTTGGTAAGTGAATATTCATTTATGGAGAGAATATTTTTCTGCCGCTTTTCCTTGAATCATTGTATCCTTCTCTGTACCATAGGCGTCGCTTGTCACTTCCATTTAATGCTCATACCACGTGTCCTTTTCATATTGGTTCTGCATTTACTCAGCACCTTTTAGGGCTTTTTGCGGTTGTTCCAGTCCTAGAGTGACATCTTCAATTATGACTTTTCATCATTATTTTCCTTTTTCATCATGTTTGACGGTTGTCTTCAAGTATAAATACATGTTTTCTTTTCTTTGCTTCCACGAAACACTTTTCTACTTCTGTTTTCTGTAAAACAAACTTTCTTTTTTGCCTGTGTAAACATGTCTTCTTAAAACCAACCTCAAAGAGTAATAGACATTGAAAGCTTAGCGCCATCTTCTGCTCCGACTAGGAGTAGGAGGGGTGGTAGACTTAGAAGTCTAGGATCCACTCCTTCGAGGGGCTCTTCTTCTTCTGAAATAGTTTCTTCTTCTTCCACTAGACCTCCAGTTATTCCGAGATTTAGGGTTTCTCAATCTTCGTCTAGAGGTAGAGATGAATGCCTTCATGAACCTAGAGTCGACGAAATTGTCCCTGTTGTGTTTGTTTTCGCCATGGATAGTCAAGTTCTTGTAGATCAGTCTTCTTCTCTTGATAGTGTATAAAGATACCCAACCCTTATAACTGAGGGTCAGATTTCCCTTGTTCGAAGGGAGTGCTCATGGAAATCTGACTTTCCTGTCTATATTTCGAAGAGTAATCAAAGAATAACGTCTTACAAGACGGGATATTCTTTTGTTGATACTTATCCCTTCACTTTAGGGTTTTGACCCCCCATTGACCCAATTATAATTGAGTTTTGCCGTTTTTTCAATATATGCTTAGGACAAGTTGGCCCGCTTGTGTGGCGAGTTGTCGCATGCCTTAAGAGTTTGGCTTCTTTAGCATCTGTTCCTTTTACCTTCAACCATCTTATTCACCTCTACTCTCCGACCTTATTTCATCAAGGAGTTTTTACTTTGACTGCTAGGAGCAAAAGAGTGTTAGTAACCCCTGGAGATGATAAGGATAGGGGTTGGTACCTTCGTTATGTTGTTGCACCCACTGCTAGTTTAGTGGGTGAAGAAAATCTTCCCTTCCCTGAGAAGTGGAATCGCGCACGTGAGTATGCTTTAGCTCGCATTTACCTTTTCTTGTTTTGACTTGAGATGTTTTATTTAACACCGTGTCTGTTTATTTTTCTCCTTTCAACAATCATGAATTCTGTCGAGAATGTCTCCGGTACTCGTGATTGGGTAGAAAAACTGTTATTTGTTGCTCCTTCTGAAGAAAGATCTTGGAAGTACCTCGCTGGGAGGTACGGTTGGCAAGTAAAGACCCACGGTAAGTGAAGCTTTTGTTATTGCTTCTTTCCTTACTCGAGTCTTTTTTCCTTCTGTTGTTTAACTTTTTTCCCTTTTCAATAGGATTCTCTGCTCGTGGGGTGTCTGCTTCCTCTATCCCGAATCCTTGGCTCAAGCCCAGGAAATTATCGTTGGTTCATCTTCCTCGAAGAGGAAGATTAGTGAATCTTATTTCCTGGAGGAAGAGGAAGAGGGTTCTTTAGTGCACAGGCCACAGAGAAGGCGAATGGTTTTAGATGACGAGCCTGCTGCCTCAACCTTGCCTTCCGTGTCTGCGCTTGAGCCCCCTGCCTTTGATGATGTTCCACATTCCCCTATTCACGGTGGTATTGATCTCGCTCCTGATGACGTCCATTTGTTTGTTGTCTTTCCTGCTTCTTTGAGAGAAGAAGTTTCTTCTATTCCTTTGGCTATCTCAACTTTTTCCGCTTCTCTGCCTGTAACTTCTTCAACTCTTCAACTTTCTGTGCCTGCTCCTTTTCCCATGGCTTCTCCAGCTCCTAGACCTTCCGTGCCTGTTGCTGTTCCATCTTTGTCTGCTTCCATGCCTTCCGTTAGGGAAGTAGGGTCTCCCAGCAGAGAGATGCGGCAGGTGGTAATAGAGGTTCGAGCTGAGGAAACCTTTTCAAGAAGACGGGTGAGCCTTAAGTGTGGCTCAAGCCCTTAATAGGTCCCGCTAAGAAAGTAAAGCTAGCTAGCCACGGTGCTCTTACATGGGCAAATGTGGTCGTGCATACTTCTTTGAAGGTATGGTGTAAGTTATTCTCTTTCACTCTCGTATATGAAATTTACCATATCTAACTGGTTTACTTCTTATAGATTAACCTCATAGTCATGGAGCTTATGAAGAGGATTTCAAACACAGACCAAGAGACAAGAGAGTTGCATGAAGAAGTTGATAATTTGAAAGCACAGTATGACATCTTAAGGATTGACATGGACTCTTTAGAAGAAGAGAGGAGTACCTTAAAGCGGCATATGAGACTTATGGCAGCAGAGCTAGTAGTGGAGCTGGCTTCTTGCAGTCAAGCTGATAAAGACAAGAGTGTTCTAGAGTCTTCGTTTGTGGAGCAACTGTCCCGTGCCTCAGAGGAGATTAGAGACTTAAAGAACTTGCTGGGGCAGAAGGAATAATACTCAAGCAAGCTCGTGCAATCACTCACTCGCACTCAAGAATATCTTTGAAGGGCTTTAGACAAAACTCAAGCTTTAGAGGAGTCGATTGTTCCATTAAGGGCCGCTCATGAAGCTGCGGAGGCGGAGAAGGACGGGCTGAGAGCTGAACTTCAAGTGTGGGCACAAGATTAAGAAGATTTGGAAGAGGTGGCTGCTTTCGATATGAGCTGGGCGTATATGAATTCTCGCCTTGACACATTGATGGAGATGAGTCAAGAGGGTTTTGACCTTAGTGCTGAAATGGCCAAAACTAAGGAAGCCATGGAGAAGGATCCACAGGGTCATAACCTCTCTTCACCTGATGTTGAGATTCCAGCCGCTCATGCCTCTTCATTCTCAGTTGCTCCCGTTCCTTCCGCCTCTGAAGTCAACCCCTCTCTTTGAAAGGATCTAGTTGGTTTAACTTTTTTTCATTTTCTTTGTATCAATTGGAGGTTACCCCTAGTCCCATCGGAGGTAAATTTGGATTTCCTTCAAGTCCCCAAATAACAACTTAGGGGCACCACAATGTAAATATAAAAATCTTATACGGCTAAGTATAAGTTAATACTTAGTTTTAGCCGTTTTTAATATATAAATATCAGTTCGACTTTTGTTGAGTTTTTGTTTCACTCTTTAAGTCTTTTGCACGCTTTATTTTTCGAGGTTTTAGTTTTACCTTCGAGTTTGTATGTGGAATGCTTTAGAGTACTCGTACCTTTTTTTATAATAGGTACGGTGTCATATTAAATGTGTGTCTTTTGTAATAGGCATAATTTATGGAAGAGGGCCCTTTATAATCGACGTGAAGAAGACGTCTCAACTTCATGATAATGCAATAGAGTGATAGGAATTTTACACATGTTTAACAATGTTTTCAAGGAAAGTTTTTGTTTGAACTTCCATGACATTTTACATGTGTTTGGTTATCGTCTAATCCTCACGCTTGCAACTGTTTTTGTTTAACAAATTTAGTATAATCTTGTATTTCGTAACTGTTTATCATAGGTAACAGTTTTTTTATATTAATACAAGGAAATAACTGTTTTTCACTAGTAACAGTTTTTATAAAGATTGGGGTTTTTACCCGTAACTATTTAGTAACAGTTTTCTAATAAGTACGAGGGAAATATTTTCTTATTCGTAACTGTTTTTATTTGATAACAGTTTTTTTGAATGAGTATAAAGATGTACATTTCTTTCTCGTGACTGACATTTTGCCTTTCAACCTGAATATGTTCGAAGGTTTTTGCTTTTTGCATTAGGCTTTGTATTTGGATGGTTCTTTTGATTTCTTTCGATTCTGCTCGTGTCACTTGTCTTCATTGGGTAGATGGGTCTTTAGGCTCGAGCTTTTGACTTTCTGATAGTCTTCTTTGCTTCGTCTTAGCCTTCCATACTGTATAGTCCCCCAAGTGTTTGAGCTCTGAATAATGAAATCTCGAGCACTTGATTATTCCTTTCTTTGTGGTCCTTTTCTTGAAAAAGAAAAACATTCCGAACTCGAAGGTATATAGTTTTTTATATGATGACTGCTTAACCCCTTTTAAAACGTCCATCAGAAATTGTAACCCTAGACCGGGAATTGTGTTATTTCCTCGCGTCTTTGCAGGTCTAATATCATCATCTGGTGATGGGTTAGCTTTTTACCTATCATCTAAAAAAATTAGTAACATTTTAAATGTTCAAAATAAAATCGAACGTGTGATACCTGACGGGGGGTATTTTTTTCTTTTTAGATGTAATACTTCTTTAGATGCATGGCATTCCAGCTTGTTGGTAGAACTCTGCCGTCCATAGTTTCCAACTCATAGGCGCCTTTTCCGGCTATCCCTCGGATTTTGTAAGGTCCTTCCCAGTTTGGATTTAGCTTTCCTGCACCTGGTTCTTTTGTTGATCGAAAGACTTTTTTGAGGACGAAGTCTCCAATTTTAAAGTACCTGAGATGAGCTTTACGGTTGTAATAACGCTCTATGATTTGTTTTTGAGCTGCCATCCGTATCAATGCTACTTCTCTCCATGGTTCGAGCAGGTCCGGGTTGATACTTAGTTCGTCGTCGTTTTCACCTTTCGTGGTTGTAGAGAACCTTATGCTTGGTTCGCCAATCTCCACAGGTATTAAGGCTTCTGAGCCATAAACAAGTGCGAACATAGTTTCTCCCGTGGCTATTTTTGAGGTTGTGTTGTATGCCCATAGTACCGCTGGTAATTCATCAGGCCAGTTTCCTTTGGCTTTATTTAGCCGCTTCTTTAGATTGTTGATGATGACCTTATTCATTGATTCAGCTTGACCGTTAGCCACGAGGTGGTACGTTGTTGAAGTGATCCGCTGGATTTGCCATCTTTCGAAGAATTCCGTGATTTGTGAACATATGAATTGTGGGCCATTATCACATACGATTTCCTTTGGTATTCCAAAGGTGAATATTATGTTTCGCCATAAGAAGCTTTTAACTTCCTTTTCTCGCACTTGTTTGAACGCCTCTGCCTCTACCCATTTTGTAAAATAGTTGGTTAGTACGAGTAAAAATCGTACATGTCCTTTAGCTATGGGTAAAGGTCCTACTATATCCATCCCCCATTTCATGAAAGACCATGTGGATATTACTGGATGTAATAATTCCGCTGGTCGATGCATGTTATTGGCAAACCTTTGGCATCTGTCACATTTGGATACGAAATTCTCGGCTTCTTCTTCCATCGTAGGCCAATAGTATCCGGCTCTGATTAGTGTTTTCACTAAGGATCTTGCCCCTGAGTGATTTCCACAATGTCCTTCGTGGACTTCTTTCATCACAAATTCCGTTTGGTTAGGTCCAAGGCATTTAGCTAGGGGTCCTCCGAACATCTTGCGATAAAGTAAGTTGTGAATAAGGCAGTACCGTGTAGCTTTGCGGTGTAGTGCTTAAGCCACTTTCCTATCTTCAGGTACAGTGTCCTTCTGCAAAATATTAAGAATTTCGTTTCTCCAGTCCCAGGTTAGGTTGTTGAAAGTTACCTCATTCCTGTCCTGGTCTATTATTGAATGAAATAGTTGAACGACAATTGTATTGTCTTTGTTCGTTACTTCCGTGACTGCTGCGAGGTTAGCTAATGCATCTGCCTCCGTATTTTCCTCTCTAGGTATTTGCACTACCTTCCATGTTTTGAATTGTCTCACGAGCTCTCGTGCTTTTTCAAGATACTGTTGCATTCTAGTTTCTCGAGCGATGTAAGTCCCCTGTATTTGATGTACTACTAGTTGGGAGTCGGTGTTGATCACAGTTTGCTCGATTGAGAGCTCCCGCGAAAAGTTCAAGACCTGCAATAACATCTTCATACTCTGCTTCATTGTTAGTGATAGGATAACACTTTATAGCTTGTCGTGTCTTTTCACCCGTGGGTGATATTAAGACTATGCCTAAGCCAGCACCTTTTACATTTGAAGAACCATCAATGAACAAGGTCCACAGGCCTAGATTACCGCCGTTAAAGAGTTGTAACTCTTTTCTACTTCAGATGCAATGCCATTACTAAAGTCAGCAACAAAATCACCTAGTATTTGAGACTTAATTGTAGTCCTAGGCTGATAAATTATCTCAATCTCACTTATTTCTATGGGCCACTTGGCTAATCTTCCTGATAATTCCTGTTTATGAAGAAAATTTCTTAAAGGATATGAAGTCACAACAATGATTGGGTGGCATTGAAAATAGGGTCGTAATTTTCTAGATGCCATTATTAAAGCTAAAGCTAACATTTTCAGATATGGATATCTAGTCTCAGCATCTACCAAAGTTTTACTTACATAATAGATAGGTGATTGTTTACCTTTTTCTTCTCTTACAATTACTCCACTTACATCAATTTCTGAGGCAGCCAGGTAGATGTACAATCTTTCCCCTTCTTTTGGCTTTGAAAGCAGTGGTGGTTTCGATAGATAAATATTCAGGTTTTTGAGGGCTTGCTGACATTCTTCAGTCCATTCGCATTGATTCTGTTTTTTGAGAACTGAAAAGAATTTAAAACTTTTTTCGGAAGATCTAGAAATAAACCTCCCCAAAGCTGCTATTCTTCCTGTCAATCTTTGAACCTTCTTGTTATTTGTTAAAATATCAGGTATTTCCTCTATGGCTTTAATTTGAGCGGGATTTACCTCTATTCCTCTATTTGATACAAGGAAACCCAAAAATTTTCCTGATTGCACTCCAAAAGCGCATTTCTCTAGATTCAACATCATATTATACCTGCGTAAAATATCAAAAGCAGTAGATAGGTGCTGGAAATGGTCTTGTGCTTGTGTTGATTTTACAAACATGTCATCGATGTACACCTCCATCATTTTTCCCAGACATTCTTGGAACATCTTGGTCACTAGCCTTTGATAGGTGGCTCCAGCGTTTTTAGGCCGAAACGCATGACTTTATAACAATAAGTTCCCTTATTCGTGATAAATGAGGTTTTTCCTCATCTAAAGGATCCATTTTAATCTAATTATAACCAGAATATGCATCTAGAAAGCTTAATAGTTCATGACCTGCAGTATCATCAATCATTTGATCTATATGAGGCAATGGGAATGAATCCTTGGGGCATGCTTTGTTTAAATCAGTATAATCTACGCATACTCTCCACTTGCCATTCTTTTTAGGTACTACCATGGTTTTTGCCAACCAGTTAGGGTACCTTACCTCCCGTATTGAACCATTCTTCAAGGGTTTTTGTACCTCTTCGTCGATCACTTGGTTCTTGAATGGTCCTTGCTTTATTTTCTTCTGCTTAACAAGTACGAAGGATAGATCTTCATTTAGTTTATGATTCATCACTTCTGGTGGGATGCCTGTCATATTTGAGCGGGACCACGCAAAACAGTCTGCGTTAGCCTTTAAATAATCAATTAACTTACCTCTTCGAGTGGGGCTTAGCCTCGTGCCTATATACACTTTTTGCTCACGTTTTTGTTCAGATAACGGAACAGCTTCGAGCTCCTCCATAGTTGTTTTGATGTGCTCATCTTCCTCCAGTTCATGAATGAGGTACGGTTTGGAATCCGCATCTTTGTGGTATAGTACACCTTCGGTGGTAACTTTTACTCTTCTGCTCGTAAGTATTTTCTTTCGTGCCTGTTTCAGCAATAATATTTTCCATACCTATTTGGGCAGTAATTTTTTCCATGTCTGTTTGGGCGATGTTACCTGTTTGGGAGATTTCCTTATGTCGTAATTCTTCCACTTCTATTTTCTCGTTGTAGTGTACCACATAATTTATATTTTTTGCGGTCTACTGATCTCCTTTCATTCGTTGAATCCCCCATTCAGAGGGAAATTTAATTACCTGATGCAACGTAGAGGGTATCCCCCATTCGTGGATCCATGGCCTTCTAATGATCACATTATAAGCCATGTGAGTATCGATTACTTGGAACCTAGCTGTTTTGATCACCCCCTCATCATAGGTGTTAAGCTCAATTTCTCCTTTTGTTATAACCGTAGAGTTATCAAACCCGAATATGGCTCGTGCTTTTGGGATTACTTGATTCCCCAGTAGCATTTCTTCCAAGACTCTTAGCAAAATGATATTGACTGATCTTCCTAGATCAATCAACACTCTTTTCACGGTAGTGTGATGAATAAGTAGAGATATTACTAGAGCATCATTGTGCGGAAGCATTAATCCGTGGCTATCTGTATCATCGAAGGTTATATCTTCCTCTCCACGAGCACGTTTCCCATGTGTAATTGTGAACTTTGATGTTGTTTTGCAAATCACTCCGTTTACTTCTTCACCGCCATGTATTACGTTAACGATTCGTTTTGGAGATAGAGGCTTTGGGGGCTCCTGCATGTTCCTCATGTATGCCTGTTTACCTTAATCACTAAACAATTGTTAAATAGACTTGTTTTAACAAATTTTCTATTTGTCCTTATAGAAATCTGCAATCCACAGTTTTATGCCCAGGATCGTTGTGAAATTCACACTAGTGATCTGGGTTTCTTCTACTTGGATTTGACCGCATCTCTTTGGGCCATTTGACCTTGTCTCCCATGTTCTTCAATATTGAGATAAGTTCAGTAGTACTTACATTAAAGGTATGATCCCCAATTTGAGTACTACCTCTAGGTTGTTCATCTCGATCTTTTCTAGATCTAGACGAGGATGAGATTACATCTCTTCCTTGTAGTCTATAGTCTGACCTAGTGTTTTCGAATCTGGGGCGGATATCGCGTCTCGAGGGTACTAAGTAAGGATCGTACCTATTTTTACCTGATCTTCTATCTAATTCAGGTCGTCTGGATCTGGAATGATCTTCATCTCTCGAACGAGCAATGATATCTTCTTTTATTTTGAGTTTAGTATTGTACCTGTTATATACATCGTTCCATGTTGTGGTGGAGAATTCTCTTAGATTCTCCTTAAGTCGCCTGGTGGCTTCTGAGCTTTTATAGTTCAAATTGCCCAATTATCAGATACCCTGCGTAACTGCATTCTTTCTCGTTGAAACCTATCTACAAACTCACGGAGTAGTTCCGTGTTTCCTTGTTTTATTTTGAATATGTCTTCCATTCTCTTCTCAACTTTTTTTGCACCAGAGTGTGCTTTTATACCTGAATCTGCAAGCTCAGCAAAATAGTCAATAGAATTTTCAGGGAGAAGAGAATACCAGGCTAGAGCCCCTTTGGTAAGTGTTTCCCCAAATTTTTTGACAAGGACTGATTCAATCTCTTGTTTCGTTAAGTCGTTGACTCTTACCCCAGTTGTGAAAGCAGTCACATGGTCACATGGGTCAGTTGTTCCATCATGTTTGGGAACGTCAGGCATTTTAAACCTTTTGGGTATAGGCAAAGGTGCCGCACTAGGATTCCACGGTTGTTGAGAATATCTATCAACATCGATGCCTTTGATAACATGTGGTACACCAGGAATTTGTTCGATGTGATCGTTCTGCTCCTTCATCTGTTTATGCATGGTTAACAGTAAATTTTGTAATTCTGAGTTATTAGATATACCTGGTCTCGTTTCGAGAGATTCATTAGGAGTATTTCCTCTTCCTGAGTTTGCCAGCCCAGATTGAGGATTTTCCATGGTGATGGTGTTATTGGGGGATGGCGCTGGCGGTGTAGGCAACGCTGCTGGTAATCCTCTCGCAAATTCCTGCAAAGCTTGGCTCACATACTCCGCAATCATTTGCTTTACATGATCTTGTTCCACAGTTTGATCATTATTACCATGGTTGTTATTGGATCATTCTGGGGATTTTTCCCTTGAACCACGTGGGGTTCGTGAAGGTGATGGAACTGGGGTTCCACTTCTTTGCTGGATGTTGTTGTTGGGGTTTGACATAATTCAAAGGATATTACTTGGAAAGTAAGCAAAGATTATCAGGTTCCCAGTAACGGAACCAATTTTTTTAACCAAAGAATTAGACCCTTTGACTAAAGCTTATTTTAAGATGAATACGGGTTACTGATAATCAAGATAATGGAAAAATGAATAATAGACAATATTACAGACATCAAAGATATAAGTTGATTGTATTTCGAGAATCAGATCCATTACAAGCTGTCTTCCCCTCCCTTATATAGGATATTCTTATAACGTACGACTGCTGCTATGGTTACTCATTAATGAATAATTATGACATTAATGAGGCGTTACAAAGGATAATGGTAAATAGGGGTTCAGTTACATAAACGAGTTACTGATTTTAACAGGCAGCTTTTTATTTCTTAAACCCTATAGGCATGCTTTCTAATTTGCAGAATTAGTTAACTCCTATAGGCATGATTTCTAAGTGTTAGAACGGATTTATTTATTTCCTATAGACATTCTTTCTAGTTTACATAATTAGTTAACTCCTATAGGCATGATTTTTAATCTACATAATTAGTTAATTCCTATACGCATGATTTCTAATTTACAGAATTAATTAATTCCTATAGGCATGATTTCTTATTTACAGAATAATTAATTCCTATAGGCATGATTTCTAGGTGCTGAAACTGATTTATTTATTTCCTATAGACATGCTTTCTACGTTTGAAAACTGATTTCACCCTATAGGCATGATATGCAAATTGACTTTTATATCTTCTATAGGCATGACATCTATGTGAGCGGGAACTTTAAACAAATTTCCAGGCAAATGTATTAAGTTACACAAATAAGATCCTATATACATGATCTCTAATGCACATTGATATTTGAAAATATGCATAAAACATGGGTTCTTGATGAAGAATTGATAAACGACCTATAAACAGGATTTCTAGGATGCAAAGTATGAAACTTCAGATTCAAACGGTGAGACAAGATCCTATGGGCATGATTTCTAATGGTATGCACATAAACAATCACCATAACAACCTATAGGCATGATTTCTACCCGAACCTGTCAAAGATATATAACAATCCCTCCCCAACTTTTACTAATAACCCCGTATATGGTTTTACAATGATTATTACATTATTACAGACCAATATGAATGAATTACATAAATCTATTCATTACACTATAGGGAGCCTTATCAGGCCCAACATCAACCCGGAAGCCAGGCCTTCAAGAAAGAAAGTCTGATGTCCACAGGTAGTCTATCCATAATACACAAATGGGCTTCTGGTGTGTCAAAGTTCCCAATGGCCTCAAGGACCCCGGGCAATGCTCACACCAGAACCTTTCTCAGAGAAATAGTTGTACATGATTGGAAGACCAGCCCCACTGTGTCAGAGTTCAGAGGAGCCTCACGGACCCTAGGCAGTGCTCACACTAGGGGTGGTAAGAACCTAGATAACTAAGATTAGAAGTTTGAAAATAGTATATAAGGGTAGGGGATAATTTTAGAAAAGAAGTTTTATTTGCAAAAGTGAATAAAAACAAGTTACAAGACTACAAGCAGAACATCACTAAACAGGGTCACAATTAAATCAAACAAGGTTTCACATTGCTGAAGTTGACTTAGTTTATTAATCATTACTAGGTGGAATCATATAGACATGTATTAAGCAGAGAAACATACTGAAGTTACAATAAGTAGAACAAGATAACATGAACTAAGACATAGCTACTAATAAAAGAATCAGAACATGAACTATATATCTGGCAGAAGCATGTCGAAATTTGAAGCACTAACTTCACATACATGTGGGACAAAGAGGTAAAAAGACTAAAGCATACTAGTTAAAAATTAAACTGGAAACATATAATAAAAAGGACATATCGAGGTTCGAATTAAGATAATCATATAAGTCACAGGGAATAATGACTGAAGCATAGAAGTTGAGAAAGAGAAGGCCAGGAAACAAATATCAAAATAGAAGCATGTTGATGTCTATAGTAAACTGGCTACGTAGCATATAGAATAGAACATGATAACAAAAATTGAGGCATACCGGTTAAGGAGATAGCAAATAGGAAGGTGAAGGCAATTGGAATCCAAGAGTCTAGCCTTGGCTTTCAACCGGCTAGACACTGAAGCAAATTAAAGTGACAGAAAGAACTCAATTTGTGTGGGTGTAAGCGTGTGAGTATAGGTTGGTAAGCATGAGCTTGTGTCTCATCATGTCTTTGTAAGCATAGGTGTGTGTGTGTAGGTGTTGTTTTTCTGTGTCTTGAAAATCAGAATGATGAAAGGTTTATATAGCATTCATCAGAGTAAACGAATAAGGTAGCAAAATCAAGAGTTCACAAATAAGGTATGCAAATCAATCAACCAGTTGATTAGGGCTAAACCCAATCAATTAATACGACATAATCTGGGAAATATCACTTAGATTAAGGAGAATCAATTAACAACCAAGTTTTAGGTTAATAAGGTAAGAAAATAAATACAGAGATCATTTGTAGGCCGGTTAAAACAATCAAAACCCAGAAATCAGGCTAGTAACATAATTAAGGAAGACAGTACCACTTATGAGTCACATATAAGGAAAGAATAAATAAAAATCTTTCAGAGAGATATCAGTTTGAAAAGAAGTACAATTTCAAACCATAATTAACCACGTAAATCAATTAATTAGTTAATTTAACAGAGCCAAAGTGAACGGGCAAGAACAATGAGATAAATAATCGAATAATGGAAAACCTTAAGCATATCGAAACACAGAGATGAAACTCAAGCAAAGAAAATAGTCGAACAGTAAAAGAGAAAGGCTGGAGTTGAGAATTTAAACATTTGCAGAAACCCTGTTGAGAATGAAAACCCTAGATTTAGGGGGAAAGTGAAATCGGTTGATAATAGTGGTAAAAAATTAAAGAATCTTAAAGAAAAACTATTAAAAAAACTCCAAATACTTCAGATCTAAAGAGATCTGAACCTATTTCGCCAGAAATAGTTAGGTTTGTACAAAAATTAAATAGAGGTAGAAAAATCGAGTTTTAGACTGGAGATTTGAAGCCATGAAAACACAAAATATGGTAATTCTCACAAACATTGTGTGAATACAGATGGATTCACCAAGAGACTGAGGGATTTTAACCGAGTCTATTCGAATTACGGAATGAAATTACTATGCTATAGATAGCCTGGATAGGCCGAACAGTAAACTTGGAAATCCAGGCATTCAACAAAATCTGAAGTGTGCCAGTATCTCATAGTATACCAAATGGTCATCTGGTGCGTCAAAGTTCCAAGGGGCCTCAAAAAGCCCGGGCAATGTTTACACCAGAAACCCTTTTAAAGAAACAGTTTTGTGAACAAGTGTGGAAAAATCCTGCTCCAGTGTGTCAGAGTTCGGAGGAGTCTCATGGAATCCTAGGCAGTCCTCACACTGGAGGGGCAGGACCCTAGAAGTATAAGAAAAGGAGTTGAAAATAGTACATAAAAATAGGAGATAGTTTTAAGAAAACAACTTGCTTTTTTAGAAATAAATAGGAACAAACAGAGTCATTTCAGCACTTTGAGTTCAAAAAAAGATTCCAGCAGTCAAACAAATAGACAGAACATGATCACAGTTACTTTAAGCAAGATTTCACATTGCGTAGGATTGACTTAGTTTATCACTAGGTGAGAATATAGCATGATGGGGTCAGAATAAAGATCAGACAACTACACAGAGAATGGTAGCAGGGGTTGGGAGCATAGAAGTCAGGAATACATAAAATAGGACAAACATGAAGGCATGCTAGTTGAGAAACACGTGGATAAGTATCCAGGATCAAATAAGAACATGCTAGAATGTATTGACATGTTGTACAAGACAATTTCATGCGAGTTGAGGCAAGCTAATTAACAGAGACATAAAGCAGGCAAAGGCAGGTTGACAGAAAAGTTACATAACATACTGAATATGACCTAATGACAGAGATAGACATGTTGGTTAGGATCAATAAATAGGAAATACAGGAATTTAACTACACAGAAGTAGTTATGCTAATTAAGATCAACAAACAGGAAAGACAGATGTTTAATTACACAGAAGTAGTAATTGCTAAATAAAATCAACAGAAAAAATAGAAGTAGTCATGTTAATTGAAATCAATACACAGGAAAGACATGGACTTAACTACACATAAGTAGAGCAATAGACAGGAAAACACATAGGTTTAAACTTCATATAATAATGAATGACAATAGGAGGAGAGACACACCAGCTAAAATAGCAAACAGGAAGGTAAAAGGATGCTGAACCCAATAGTCTAGCCTTGGCTTTTAGCAGACTAGACAGTGTAGCAAACACAAGTAACAGAACGGTTTTGAATAAGAGCAAGAGTTTTTTTGGGTATGTGTGTATCTTTCTGAATGTGTTCGTGTCCCAAATAAAAATTAGAGTGGGGTTTATATATCACTTAGCAAAGTAAAACAATTAAGGTAAAGAATAAGTCAGAGTTCATAAAACAAAGTAATCAATCAGTTAATTGAGCAATTAACTCAATCAATTCACACAAAAGAATCTGAAAAGGACCCCTTAAATTGGGGAGAATCCCTTAACAACTCAAATTGGGATTCAAATAAGGTAAGTGAATAAATTACTGACCATATAGGAGTGAATTAAATCCCTAAATTAGACTAATAGTCTAATTAGGGCAAGTAGTACTAATTAAAGTCACAAATAAGGAAAATAAGTAAAATCACATAGAAGCACTAATTTTAACAGGAAATATAATTCGAAACCAAAATAAATCAATCAATATATATTGATTGACAGAGACAAAAAATAATTGGAAAATATTGAAGTGATTAATGCAATAAGCAGAAAAACCTAGGGTTAGGGCATAGACATGAGAAACGGTCGAGCAAGTAAAGAGAATGAAGGTTAAACACTTAAAAACTTGGTATTTTGTAAAAACTTTAAAAGGATGAAACCCTAGCTTTTAGAGAAGATTAAAAAATCGGTCAATAGTAAGGAAACACAGGAATTTTTAAAGAAAAATGGCAAAAGAACTTAATAATATCTCAGATCTACAAGGATATGAAAATATTCGAGTAGTATAAGATTAGGGTTTTAAAAAAATGACAGATATGAAAGGAACCTGGTTTAAAATCATAGATTCGAGCCATAAACACGGAGAAAATAATACTCACAAACGGAGATGGCCATAGGTATGCCTATGAAACGATTTTGAACAAAATCTGGGTTGAATCTCTTCGAGATTCTTCCATAAACTAACATAATAGAACAACTAGAAGAGGTGAGAGGCTAGGAGGGGCCGGAAATTACAGAGAAATCCCATGGAACGGGGGTTTTTTGGTGACGACGACTAGGGTTAGGGTGAATGTTTGAGAGAAAAGAGGGGAGGTAGGGATTCAGGGACAGCAGAAATAAGAGAAATGGGGTGTTAGGGTTCAAGTTAGATTAAAAAAGGAAAGGGGTAACGTGGACCATTGATTTCAGAGATCAACGACCACAATTAAAGAAGTCCCTAGGTCGGGTAAGGGTTATTTAGTTTGGGATGGGTCAGATTGGGCTAAGATTTTAAGTAATTGGGGTGGTATAATCAGGTTAGGCCCGAAATTAAAATGAATTCAAAGGGTCTATTTGTTAAATACCCAATTAATTAATAAAATTATTTGTAAAAATAATGAACAAATTTAAAAAAAATGATTTTCATGCATAAATATGATTTTAACATAATTACTTGATATTATAAAAATATAAAAAGCTTTTTTCTGGCGAAACAAGGTAATAATGCATACATGGGCTATTATTACAAAGTTATTGCAATTATAACCCAAAAATATAAACGTGTCTATTCATACAATAATTAAAGCTTGGTATAAATATAAATGATCAAAATTAAGCAATAAAAAAATTATGAAACCATTTGTGCGGCAATTAGTAATTATTTATATAAATAAAATACTGGGATAAATTAATAAAAATCCTTAGAAAAATGCAAAAATAATAAAAAATATTAATTGATGCTTATGCATTATTTTGAAGCTATTTATGCATTTTAAAAATAATATAGGGAAAAATTGGGTATCAAAAGCTGCCCTCTTTACCCGGGAAGGATAAAAGAGTTATCAGGTAAAGATATGATGGCCAATTTTGACCGAGTAGGGTGATTTGAGAGGCATAGGCCGCTCTCTAGTTTCCGAGCTGCCTAAATATCCCTGGTTTTACAGGAATCAGGCCGTGTGTAGTTCTGGATTCACCGGCGGAATATACCGATGAAGTTATCCCAAGAACGGACACAAGGTTTTGGAATAGGTGAAATGGTTGATGTGAGCGGTCGGGTTTGAAGTTATATGAAGGGAAAGGAGCGGGATTGCTCCTGTTGGGATAATGGTTGCTTATCGAGTTATCTGTAAATAAGAGATGTACTACAAGCATGTACGTACAATTTTGCGTAAATTTAAACATGATGCAAATTCTTTTCAGACCCTGAGAATTGTCTTCGGACGGTTGAGGATGACGTCCTTAGACCATGATGTCCTGGGCCATGAATTGTGCGGTTAGGGTTTCGCAGGCCATGAGATGATGTTCTCGGGCCATGAAAATTGTGCGTCCGAACCATGACGCCTTTGAATAATGATATGCAAGTTCGAGAGATCCTCAGGCCATGGCATGGTGTCTTCTGGCTATGAGGATGGTGCCTTCAGACTATGACGCCTTCGGACATGTCGGCGATATTTCAGCCCATGAGGTGCAAAGACATGATGCTAGAAGCGACAAGACAGGGCTTAGTCTTGTATGAAGTTGAGGGCTGAGCTTAGCCCGAGAGAAGAGGAGAGACAATGAAAAAGAGACAGTGCTTAGCCTCGTGCAAAGATTCGGGACAGGGCTTAGCCCCATGCAAAGAGAAGGGAATGCTTAGCCTTATGTAGGTACGGAGGCAGGGCTTAGCCTCATGCAAAATTCGGGACAGGGCTTAGTCGCGTGCAAAGAGAAGGCAATGCATAGCCTTATGCAAATACGGAGGCAGGGCTTAGACTCATACAAGATTCGGGACAAGGCTTAGTCCCATGCAAAGAGAAGGAAATGCTTAGCCTTATGCAGATACGGAGGAAGGGCTTAGCCTCATGCAAGATTCAGGACAGGGCTTCGTCCCATGCAAATAGAAGGCAATTCTTAGCCTTATGCAGATACGGAGGCGGGGTTTAGCCTCACACAGATATGGAGGCAGGGCTTAGCCTCATGCAAGATTTGGGATAGGGCTTAGTCCCATTGGAAAGAGAAGGAAATGCTTAGCCTTATACAGATACGGAGGCAGGGCTTAGCCTCATACAATATTCGGGACATGGCTTAGTCCCATGCAAAGAGAAGGCAATGCCCAAATATGGAGGC
The DNA here is from genome assembly GCA_005239525.1 of Nicotiana knightiana. Lineage (NCBI taxonomy): Eukaryota > Viridiplantae > Streptophyta > Magnoliopsida > Solanales > Solanaceae > Nicotiana > Nicotiana knightiana. The sequence goes on from ML384028.1 coordinate 41,662, forward strand.
AGGGCTTAGCCTCATGCAATTTTGAGACAATGCTTAGTCTCATGCTGATGGAAGGAAGAGCTTAGCCTTATGCAAGCAGGTAGGCAAGGCTTAGCCTCGTGCAAGATTAAGACAGAGCTTAGTCTCATGCGATGAACAAATAATAGATGATGACATAGTATTTCATAGCTCGAAATGATTTCTGTATCCTTGTTGTTATGAAGACTGTGATTCCAAAGTGTGCATATTCCTTGTTCCCGCATTCAAAGAAAAATCGTGAGTTCTTCAGGGAAAGGTTGGTTCGTGCCTTTGTCTTCTTGATTGATTTTCTCTATTCCGTCTGAAGACCCTGTTCAAATTATCGGGGTAGTGTTCGCTAAAGCAGAGTTTATGTTCAAAATCATGCATGCATAATTTTCGAAGACATAGTAAATATTGTTTAGAAATTGGTTAGATGAACCAGTGACTGTGACACGATCAAAGACATTACGACTGCTTCTGCCGTCTCCTCAAAAATTTTCCCCAGTTAATTGAGTAGCGCTTCTGACTGCTTTATATGTTGCGATTGGTTGAACTTGCTTCAGAACCTCAAAATTCTGCCCCAGTTTCTGATGATGGGGAAAATGGAAATTTTGTTGAATTTTGATTGAACCCACTGGGCTGCCTACGTATCCCCTCTTAAGCGGAAATCAGGTTGAGCATAGTTCAATTTACATCATGTGAATAAGCATAAGGTTTACACATAGTATCTTTTGGCTGCATCTGAATTGATTGGCTTCAGCAAGATTTCTCCATCCATTTCTGCGAGTATGAGCGCTCCTCCTGTCAATATTCTGTGAACCATGTAAGGACCTTGCCAGTTGGGAGAGAACTTCCTTTTTGCTTCATCCTGATGCGGGAAAATCTTCTTCAACACCAGCTGCCTCGGTGTGAACTGTCTCGACTTGACTCTTTTGTTGAAGGCTCTGGACATTCTGTTCTGATAAATTTGCCCATGAAATACTACATTCATCCTATTTCCGTCTATGAGGGTTAGCTGCTCATAACGATTCCTTATCCATTCTGCGTCGCTGAGCTCGGCTTATTGTATGATTCTCAAGGAAGTAATTTCCACTTCGGCGGGAATAACAACTTCAGTACCATAAACCAGCAAGTAAGAAGTTGCCCCGGTTGATGTGCGGACTATGGTACGGTATCCCAATAAAGCGAACGATAGCTTCTCCTGCCATTGTTTGTTATTTTATACCATTTTCTTCAGTATCTTCTTGATGTTTTTGTTTGCGGCTTCAACAGCTCCATTCATTTGAGGTCTATATGATGTGGTATTATTTTGCTTGACTTTGAAAGTCTCATACAGATCTTTCATTAGATCACTGTGGAGATTGGTGGCATTGTCAGTGATGATGGACTTTGGAAATCCGAACCGACAAATAATCCGGTTGCGGACAAAATACGCAACAACCTTCTTAGTCACAACTTTGTAAGATGCGGCTTCAACTCATTTAGTGAAGTAGTCGATAGCCACTAAAATAAAACGATGCCCATTTGAGGCGGTGGGCTCGATTGGACCAATGACATCCATTCCCCAGGCGGAAAAAGGGTCAAGATGAGCTTATTTCATTAAGCTCGTTTGGTGGCACTTTTATCATATCTGCATGTACTTGACATTGGTAGCACTTTTCAACATACCGGATGCAATCAGTCTCCATGGTCATCTAGAAATAGTCGGCCCTAAGTATCTTCTTGGCCAGGACAAATCCATTCATATGCGGGCTGCAGGTCCCAACATGTATCTTCTTGAGTAATTTAGAAGCTTCTTTTGCGTCGACACACCTTTACAGCCCCAAACCAGGGGTTCTTCTATATAGGATTCCTCCACTGTGGAAAAAATGATTGGATGACCTCCGAAGCATGCGTTTCTGAGTAAGTTTTGCATGCTTCGGGTGTTCTCCTTTTGCCAGATACTCTTTGATGTCGTGGAACCAAGGCCTTCCATCCGTTTCCTCTTCGACATTAACACAATATGCCGGTTCATTATGGATCCTTACTGGGATAGGATCAATGAAGTTCTTGTCTGGATGTTGTATCATTGATGACAAGTGGCCAATGCATTGGCAAAACTCATTGTGAATTATGGGAACATGCCGAAACTCTACCTTTGTGAATCTTTTCTTCAATTCCTGCACATGGTGCAGATATGGCAATATCTTGAAATTCTTGGTAGCCTGTTCTCCTTGTACCTGGTGCACAGGTAGATCTGAATCGCCGATTACCATCAGTTCCTGAATGCTCATGTCAACAGCCATATTGAGTCCTAATATGCAAGCTTCGTATTCCACCATGTTAGTGAAAGGGAATCTGTGTTTCGCAGATACCGGATAATGCTGACCAGTTTCCGATACCACGACGGATCCAATGCCGACTCCTTTGAAGTTTGTCGCTCCATCAAAGAACATTCTCCAACCATCGTAGGCTTCAACAATGTCTCCTCCTACAAATGATAGCTCTTCATCGGGACGTTTTCAGGGGTTCCTATTCTCTTCCCACAGGGTTTTCAGCAAGGTGGTCTGTCAGTGCATGTCCCTTGACTACTATCTGAGTTACATAGACAATGTCAAATTCACTCAACAAGATTTTCCACTTAGCTAGATTGCTAGTGGGCATAGTCTTTTGAAAGATATACTTCAAGGATCCATTCTCGATATGAGATATGTTGTATAGGTGTCGCGCCCCCTTTTTCCCTCTCCTTTAGGATTAGTCAGGGTTTTTGACATTATTGGGACAACTCGTTTCCTTTTAGGAAAAAGGGTATGTAAGGAATTGAAGAGTTTCCACCTAACGAATTAAGGTGCGTTAGGGCACCTACTAAGGGTCATTATAACACAACATTGAATAACCAGAGATTAGGTAAGGGCTTGAAATTACTTAAAGGGAAAGGTGTTAGACACCCCTCAAAGTCCACAACTGTGGTTCCCGACCAAACAAGCTTTGTAAGTTTAAACAACTAGCAAATAAGCTTAAACAAATAAAAGCTTTGAAAAGATTCGCAGTCTAAGCACACATGCGAAGTAAAGTTTTAGAAGATTTAAAGTCTAAGCACATATATAAGGTTTTGAAAGATTTACAGTCTAAGCACACATGTGTAAGGGATAGGGGAGTCTTAGGTTGTTTATCCTATAGGATCACATCAATGCAATGCCCGGTAATCACTTCTCAGAAAGGGGATACATGTGGCATTAGCACACCGGTCATCATATCCATATCTACCCTTTCCCACCCCTTAGCGGTTATTTAAGAAAGTGTTGTTTACCGATCTCTATGCGTACTGTTACCCGTCCCTTCTTAATGGTCCTGGAGGAAATTAGGACCTCTATCTATAGGCAGCTCTAGACAGACCCTAAGGTTTAAAAGGACAAAATACTAGGAGACATGCAAGAACAAATAGGTCTGTAGCAAATAAAGGCAGGAAAAAACAATTAAGTGGCTCAGATTTACCTCCACAAATAATGCACGTAAACAGTTTGACTCAAACACAAACAAGAGGCATTTTTATTAGACAGGATCCTAAAGCAATGATGTCTAAGTGAATATCAAAACACAGAAGATATGCAGTTTCATTATATAAACCCAAAAGCAGGGGCCCTAATCAGTTTGCCTACTGATTTTAAGCCCGTTAACCATAAAGCAGTAAACACAAAAGAAACATTTTTCCAGTTTTATAAAGGTTGATTACCTAAGGCTTGCCTAGGCGTAGCGGGTAATGCATAATAGTTACCAGAATTGTTAAAAACTGTTTAGAAGTTGTTATACCTAAAGCATGATGTTCTAAGTGTTGCAAAATACAGGGATTATTACCAGTTTATTTAAAATCGGATGATCAAATATGAGACTGTCTTATGTCCTTTTTCATGCATCAGTAGTTTAACTTGGTGTAACTGGGCGAGATCCTAAAGCATGGTATCTACTATGCACATAGAGATGCAGAATGGTTGCAGAATTACTAAAGCATGATTTCTAAAGGCACAGGAAGTTACAACATAATTTCAGGATGCGCAGGAGCAATATTTTTTATGTTGATGCTATTATTTAGCCTAGAAGTAGGATTTCTAAGTTATAAATAGGGTCAAATGAGATGTTAAAGCAGTAAACCTAAAACATGATATCTAATACATGACATGCTTAGAATGTATTGGTCCTAAACATGGATTCTAATGCACATATAGGAAATGTAAACCTAAGGCATTGTTTCTACCCATTGATATTGATAACATACATAGCTACCCTCCCATTTTCACTAGCCAACCCCAATATTCGTTTACAATAATCATTACAAACCAATATTGAATGAATTACATAGATAAGGAAAAATAAGAAGTTACACTATAGGGATCCTAAAAACAGGCCCAGATTTCCAGAACCTCAAATGCCCAAATGTTTCATAGCCTTTCTCATATCCGGGTGTGTCAGAGTTCTCTAAGGAACTCAAGGGATACCGGGCAGTGCTCAAACCCAGATTTCACCACAATAACTGAGTAAGTGCAGTGTGGAAGTGACAACTCCAATGCATCAGAGTTCAAAGCGATCTCACAGGGATCCCTAAGCAGTCACACATTAGAGGGGTAAAACTTAAGGACCTATGAGTAGAGTGAGAGTGCTTGACACAGTTTTGAAAAGGTTTTAGTGGGAAAGAAGTGTGAAAAGAGACTTAGTTGAAATAGTTTTGTAAATAAGAGAGTTGTTTAGTAAAACAACTTTTGAAAACAATTGTGTAATTAAACAAACAGCAGGTCAGTCAAACAAGTTTAGCAACACTCGGAGAACAAACCTTCACACAGGGTTAATTGAGGATTGGGGAAAAATAGAGCACATAATGTACAAGCATAGAAGTTCTTGTAGGGAATAGCATGAACTCCAGAATCAACACAGAATCAAGCAACTTAGGGTACAAATTATTTTTCCAAAGAAAGGTTCATACTAGAAACCAGATAAACACAGAATTGAACATAGTCACATTGAGACATACTACAAAAGGGGAGGTAACATATTCATGCTGGTCCTAAGGGGAGTAATACATAACATAACATGCTAGATGGACAAAAATGTAAACATGCCAACTGCAGGTTGCACAACAAAACCATAGATAGAAATAAACTAGAAACATGATAAACTGAAGCAGTAAAACAAACATATTGGTTTTGGGGCTTGAATTGAAATCAGAACATACAAGTAAAGAAGATAGCAAACATAAAAGTAAAGAATATGAGAGCACAATAATTAGCCTTGGCTTGTAGCCGGCTAACTCAGAACAGTAGCAAGTAACAACGAAGGAGAGCAGAAAGCTTTGAGTGTGAGAGATAGTTTACCAATGTGTTCGTGTGTTTGTGTTAATGAGAGAGCATATATATATATATATATATATATATATAGTAGTTTGAAACTAGGTAGAATAATAAGGTAAAAATTAAAGTCATGCATTAATTATGGAACTAGGTATGAATTAGTACCAAAATCAGCATAGATACTCCCTTAAATAAAGGAGTTAACTTCAAACAGTAGAATACAGGTACCAAATAAGGAAAGATACCATTTATGACTGGAATATAACACATAAGGAAATAATTTTAGCACAGTACAAGTATAGATCATGTAATTGAGGCTAGGTTCAGAAGATTCTAATTAAGGAAAATACCTCAGAATTAGTTGACAGTATAGTTGACCAAAAATAAGGCAAGAAGATAACTTAGAGGTTGGAAATCAGTAGAGAATATCATAAGAGATTAGTGAAGGATATAAATCACAGGGAATCAAGGATTCAAATAGAAAATAGTATTGATTTAGGGGAAATTACCATAAGTCTCACATAATAGGCAAGAAGAGGCAAAAATTGGAAAACCCTAATGAGCACAGTAGTAAAAACCTCATAGAATCAGGGATTCAACTAAAAATACTAATGAATAGAGGAATTAACAGAACAAACATATCATAAGCGGAAGAAGAAAAAAACAGAAATCCTAATGAACATAGTAAGGTAAAATCATAGAAACTCAGAACGTTCATGAGAAACAAACACATATACAGACTAAACGAATAAATCATCATAGACAAACTCAGAACCCAGGATTAAGACCAAGAACTTAGGGTTTTAACATAATAAATAAGATAAAATGGGAAAAGCATGAATAAACGTTTAAGTATAGTAATAATCATAGAATAGTACTAAAAATCAAAAGGAAAACCCATTTTTAAAAGGGGTTAAGAAGCCCTAGTTTGAAGACGAAGAGGTATTTTGAAAAATCGGAAAGATCTTTAAGGAAAATAGTAAAATAACTCATGAGACTCTTAGATCTGTTACATATCTAAGAAGTCAAGAGCTAAATTAGGGGTTCAAAGAGAGAACCCAGAGATAGAGAGAATCGGGCTAAGAAACCATAGGTTTTACCCAGAGATAGAAGGATCTTACTCGGACATGATAAGGGTGGCCTGAGAATGGCCAGAATCAGACCATAGGCGTGAGTTGAACAGTAGCTGGTCCCTAGAGGACCTAAGGGTACCAAAAATCCGGCGCGGGGGGAGCCATGGAGGCTAGGGATTGTGGTGGAACCACCATTGTTACTAGCGAGCCAACGGCCGGTGAGTGGAGCTTAGGTTTTAGTAGAGAGAGCTTGAAAGAGATGAGAGAATGTAACAGCAGAGCAGAAGAGAGAATGAGAGAATGGAAATGAGGGTTTGGGGGGTAGTCTTTTAGGGTTAATTAAGGTAAGAAGAGATATGGTCTGTTGATCAAAATTAATCAACGGTCCAGATTAAACAAGACATTGGGTCAGGTGGAATTAATGGATTGGGCCTGGTATTTGGGCTATTTTAATCAGGCGGGTCTGGTTTAATTTAGGGCATAATTAAAATGAATATGGCTATTTGTTAAATACCCAATTAAATTACCTAAAATAATTTGTAAAATAGCTAATAATTATAAAAAATGAACTTCATGCATAACAAATAATTTAACATGATTATTTAGTAGTTTAAAATACAGATGACTAATTTGTGATAAAAATAGTGCAAAATTATATGCTTGGGCTATAATTGTAAAGTTATTGCAATTATAGCCTAAAGGTGCCAATTCGGCTAATTGTGAAATAATGTGGTCTTAATAGGACCATAAACAACAGCTAAAATCAAGAAATGATTTTGAAATCATTCGTGATGCAATTTTATAATTATTTATTGGAAAAAAATGCTGGATAAATTAATAAAAATATAGGAAAATTATGGAAAAATACCAATTGCTATTAATGCATGATTTTGAAGGTATATATGCAATTTTAAAATATTTTTGGATAAAATTGGTATCAACAGGTGCCCCTTTTTACCCGGAAAGGATGAAAGAGTTGTCGTTTAAAGATATGATGGCCAATTTTGACCGAGCGAAATGGTTCGAGAGATTTAGGCCCGCACCCTGGTTTCTGAGCTGCCTACATATCCCTGGTTTTACAAGAATCAGGCTGTATGTAGTTCCGGATTCATCGACGAAGTATACCGATGAAGTTATCACAAGAACGGACGCAATATCTAGGGTTGGATGAATGAACGGTTTACTGGAGAGGTTAGGTTTGATATGGCTGGGAGAACTGGAGCGGGATCGCTCCTATTGGGATAGCTGTTGCTCGCCGGGTTAATCTCAAGGAAGAATACCGCAAGTGTATATTGTGCATAAATTTAAACGTGATGCAGGTTCCCGTTGGACTATGAAAGTTGTCTTAGGACGGTTAGGGTTGACGTCCTCAGACTATGATGTCCCGGTCCATTAATTATTTGATGAGAGATTCGCAGGCCATGAAATGATGTTCTCGGGCCATGAAGATGGTGCCTCTAAACTATGACGCCTTTGAATAATGTTATGCAGAATTGAGAGAGATCCTCAGGCCATGACATGGTGTCTTCCGGCTATGAGGATGGTGCCGTTATACTATGACGACTTTGGATAGGTTGGCGATATTTCAGCCCATGAAATGCAGTAATATGACTTCCACAAGGTACAGCTTAGTCTAGGGAAATGGAGGTTAGAGCTTAGCCCGAAAGAGAAGCGAAGTAAATAATGTGAGCATGTGATTTTTACTCGCCATATCGTCCTATAAAAATCCCAATAAATCAATGGATTTTATAAATTTTTATTTATTTTTCGGTAATTAATTGTGAATCACTTGCATTGTTTGTATATCCATGATTAATTTTTTCAAAATTATTAAAATTTCGCATTATCAAGGAATTATGAAGTTATTATCAATTAAATAATAGACGAACGACAAGTACCTAACGTAATATAGTCTTTAATAACTAATTACTATGAAAATTAATCATTTTTTATTTCGATAAATCATAGATTTAATTAAGAATATATAATTGGTTATTTTATTCTTAATAAATATGTAAATAGATGAAAAATAAGGTTTAAAATTAATTGCTACACTTTTGGATTAAAGTAGAGTTTAATTTAATTAGAATAATTAAGCTAATTAGTCAAGAAAAAAACAAAATCGGACCTGGGCCAAGAAAGACCCAGGCCCAACCCCTATTTCTATACACTCGGATAGCCCAGCCCAAACCCCTTACACCCGGCCTGCCCAAACCCAGTACCCAAACGACGCCGTTTAGCCTTACATTAACTAACTACCTAACTAGTATTTAATTGTCCAAACCCCACCTCATACCCTCATTCGATCCGAAACCCAACCCCAACCTAAACCCTAGCCTCCCCTATCTCCTTCATCTCTCTCAACCTCTAACCTAAAACCCTAGCCTCCCCTGAAACCCCACTGCCGTCCGGCCACCAGACGACCACCATCACCCCCTCTATCAGCTCCCGTTATCAACCCTCCTAAAAAACTGATAGATTTGCCTGGGTTTCAGATCTAAGAATCTGAAAACCCCAAAATTTCTTCCCGGCCGATTTGAGGACAACCAATGGTTCAGACCTTCATGGGTCGATTGCTCTTAACTAGAACAATCGATTCATGAAGGTTTGTTTCATTTTTTCAAACCCCCATCAGATCCGGTAAGGTCCAGTGACCCCCTTTCCCTTTCCCAGCCAAAAACCCCTTTTTACGGGTATCCCCTCTTCCCTTTCTAACGGTTTTGGTGTTATTGGCATGAACCTTTCATGATTTAGTTATTTTTATTAAAGATCTGTGTAGATCTGTTGTTTTGTTTCATTACCTTCCCCCACCTGTGTATATTTCTTCCTTGTCGTTTCAATTTTAAGTATATTTCATGACAGTCATATCTTGACTTTTTGTTCTTGTCAATTAAGTAATTAGGTTTTCCCTGTTAATCATACTTCCTAATTTAGGTTTCGTCATTGACTGCATGTATGACTTTTCTGTCTTGATTCACATTATTTTCGATTTCGATTGATGTAGTACTTAACACATTATGCAATTCCGGACTGTTTTTGCAACCATGATTAATCATTTTTAGGTTTTCATATTAGTCACCATTGATTTACTAAAGGTTCTACTTGTTAGCTTTATTTGGTTCATGCTTAGTTTTTTTTAGATTGCCTTCACTGTCGCTACTTCCCACCTTCAATTGAGTGATTACTCTAATTCATCTTCTGAGTTTAGTGTAATCTGAGGGTTAACCATCCACCCAAATTAATCGATTAAATAATAATCTAATTTGACAAATTATACACAACTAATTAAGTATACATTTGAACTAAAATACAATATAATTGACCTAAGTATAAGAAGTTTAAAATAATTGATTAATCTAAAATTAATCAACTCTTGATAAGGCAACAAAGTTTAGCTACTAATTAATTAAATTATAATAGAGTTACTTATTACCTAATTATTAACCTAACTTTCTTTAATCAAACTAAGATCCTAGAATGACCAAAATAGTTTAAAAGTTCAGTTTCATAGGATTAATCACTCAATTGACTAAGAGTTAATAGATAAGCCTGATTACACCTAATGAAATTGTTTAAACCAATTAGTTCAATTAACTACTGATTTTAATTCAAATGGTAGTCAATTTGAGTTTAAATTAGTTAGGCAATAAGGAATTAGTCACACTTAACTAGTAGGCTTAATTTTAAAAATCATCTAACAACATAGTCGATCTAAGTCCTAGATAACTAGTTAAGATCAATTAACTAAGTTTAAGAACGAATGATTCACTTAGTCTCACATTTAAATGATTCCAACTTCTTCAATCTAGAAATTAACTTAGGTAGCTTCTTAAAGTATGTAACTAAAAATAAAATCTGTTTAAAACAACTAGCTTGAGGGTAATGGACTAAAACAGATTCATTTAGTTTAATTAAATTAACCTAAGTTAAGAGAACTGGTTTGACTAACCAACATTGAGTTTAATTAAGCTGTTGATTAAATGTCTTAAACATAGTAAGTAGTATCAAAGCCAACTCTAGGCATTTAATCAACTAATCTTCAATTAATTAACTCAACCTTAGTTAAGAACAACTACTTGTCACCCAAAGGGACCTAACTAGTGTTAGTTAGCTATAATTAAACAATAACCCAAGCAAGTCTAACCCTGGTTACCTAATGGTAATTTCAGAGACTTCAAGGGGAATATTAGGTATTGTAGGTCAAGAAATCAGATATTTAGGGTTAAAATAGAAACTTCAAAAAGGGAATAAGGGCTGGAATGTTCTGAAAATAGGCAGCTGTCCCAAAAGGATAAGGGTGACAGCTGCATTGGTACTATTTCCAGTTTATTGGATAAGGAATATGCTGAGCATATCCTATCCCAAATGCCCCTATATATACACACACTTTTTACCACTAGAGGGGATTTTTTTGGACTCTTCTTTGAACCTTTTGGACTGGAAAATACAACTTTGACTACTAAAAGACTTGAAAAACAGAAACAAAAAGGATTTGCAGTAGGAGTGGGAAACAATCTGAACTTAGGTTGTCTTGTAGCTGTGGTTTTCTTTCGTAAAAGACTTTGTTTTGTTGCTGCCTTGATTCAATCATTTGGTATTCAAAAATCATCTTTTCATGGATTTCTTTACTGTGATTTTCTTGCTGCTCGTGGGTGATGTTTGTTGTTGCTGGGTTTCTCTTCCTTTTCGCTGATTTCCATCTGCCTGGCCTTTATTTGGTCAGGCTTTCTGTTGTTATCTTACTCTTAAAGGTATGTAAAACTGAGTTTTTTTATGAAATATGAAGACCTGAAATCTGCTGTCTTTCTTCCGTGAATCTGTATTTTTATTTGTTTAGACCGATTTCTGTATAAACTTATATGCATGTATATAGAGTAACACATTATGATTTTTTAGTTTTCTAATCTCTGAATTTTACATAAGCCTGTTTCATCTTAAAACTGTCTTTTATATGAATGTGCAATCAATGGTTGTGTTGGAAAAAAGCATCAAAGGGCAATGAACTTAACCTCAAATGGCTAAGTTCATCCTATAAATATGCTTAAATACTAGTCTGGTTTAGGTTTTAAATATCAAGATATTGTTATGAAACATCACTAGGGTAGATGAATTTGACCCTCTATAATGGTCAAATTCACCCCATATTAGGTGCTTAAACAGTAGTTTGTCACCCCTTAAGGGTACAAAAATGGGTAACCAACAGTGGCTTGAGAGTAGGGAATCTGAACCCTTCAAATGGTCAGATTCACCTTCTCCAAAATGCCCAAAGAATCAAAAATCACAGAACAATTATGAGATGA